>OOFC01020316.1:9860-27589 GCA_900323345.1 Pseudochromis fuscus
TGTGTGTGTGTGTGTGTGTGTGTGTGTGTGTGTGTGTGTGTGTGTGTGTGTGTGTGTGTGTGTACATATCAAATGAAGAGCTTCACACTGAGCTACTGAACACACTGCTGCCAAAACACATGCAGAGTGAGACACTGTTGTTAGGGAAGTGTAAAACAAGGCAGGGCTGGAAATGGGATCAGATCCTTTACATGAACTCATGGAGGAAGTTTACTTTCCTTACACTGGCAGGTGAGTCAGTATTTACCTGCACCACTGTCATCTACACAGTATCTGGCTGATGCCTCCCTCCAGCCCTGGCAGATGAACTCATGCACCTTCATCGACACCGCCCTTCACACTCACCACAAAAAGATATTTTTGAGTAACTATACACAGTACAAATCTCACTTGTTCCAACAACTGTCACAATAAAGCACAACTGTACAAAAACCAGCAGACTACAAACGTTTATTTCTAAGGACAGAGTGACAAAAAACTCACTGCAGCAACTTTCAGCCAAAGAAAGTAGCACAGCAGCTTAAAGAGATATCACAACAGGCTGAATGTCAAAAAGAACTTTGAATCTTTAAGTTACTCTGTTGCAGTGATCGACAAAACTGAGCAAACTCTCAAAATATGCACAAAAGATAAATGATTCATTTGCATAATGTTTGATCGAGAATACATAAATTAATGCTGCTTCCTCACAGTGACTCATTTCTAGTTTTGCAGTCACTTGAGCCTTGGAGTTAATCTTAAGTTCCATCAGCCTCTACTCTAATCAGTAATATACTCTACTGGCTTTCAGAAACCCCAAGGTGGACTGAATGAGGACTTGATGCATTCAGTTACAGGATTTACATCACTGTATGTGCAAAGAGAGAAACTATAGGAAACATTTAAAACAAGGAACACAAACATAGTGTAAAATGTTTTGCACCTGATCTGTTAAAGCTACTGTACGAACAGTTTTCCCCTAAATTTTGCTCTGTTGCCATCTTCCTGGATTTTGAAAAACTAGAGTTAAAAAAGTTGTTGAACACAGTTAAATATTCAATATTTAAAAACATTTAAATATAACTTAATTTCTCTGTAATGTCTGCAAACTCTCCAAAATGTGCAAAACGTGATGTCTGGATTACTGGATCAGAGAAATAGCAGATATTGTTGGGTGTTTCTGGCCTTGATGTGAATGGGGAGTGAAGACTGGCCTACATGTGGTCTGACCAAAAGAAGAGCTACAATAGAAAGATGTCAAAACACAAAGGGTATCACATCTTCCTGTGTAGCTGTAGACCAATCAGAGCGTCCATGATGACCCCTGTCCACCACTGGAAGCTCCTTCATTGGACATATATACATCAGAACTGGACCATGGTTCCAGGGCGTGTGTGTGTATGTGTGTGTGTGTGTGTGTGTGTGTGGCTGTGTGTAGGTGTAAACCGGGGAAGATGGAGACAGACAGTGTGATGTTCTGAACAATGCTCTGCTGGGAAACCTTGGGTCCTGTCAGTCATGTGGATGTTGCTTTGACACATAGCAGCCTCCTAAACATTGCTGCAGACCATGTACAGTCCTTCATGGCAGCAGTATTCCCTGGTGAGCTCTTTCAGCAGGATGATGCTCCCTGACAATCTCCAAACATTGTTCAGGAACAGTTTGAGGAACACGACAAGTTCAAGGTGTTGACTCAGCCTCCAAAATACCCAAGATGTCAATCCAATCATGCATCTGCAGGATGTGCTGAAAGAACAATCTAATCCATGAAGGTCTTATGTTCCAACTTCCAGGACTTAAAGCACCTGCTGCAAACTTCCTGTTTCCAGGTTGGAGTCCAGGCCTCAACATCTCCCCCTTTTCCACCTAGAAGAACCAGGTGCTAGTTCGGTAGTGGTGCGAGAGCTGGTGCTTAGTTGGTTCAAATGTTATTCCTCCTAAGAACTGGTTTGCTTTTCCATTGGCAAGGAGCCAATTTGGATCCACACCATTGCGCCACCACAAAACGTGATTTTTCTCTGCTGCAGCCACCTCCCACTGTATCCCCCTGAAGAGAGGCTCCCTCCCTGGCCCGAGAGGCTCCCTCTAACTTTTGCTGCACTTCGCTGCTGGAAGACCACAGTGCCAGGAAGCACTGGACCATTGCTGCTTTAATTTAGTCTCCATAATTATTTGTTTTCACTACTCTACTACACTACTCACTTGTTTTAAAAATGGCGGTTCTGTTTTCCACCATTACTCAATAGTCACGATAACCCCGCCCACAGCCCCTGATGTACTCGGTGCTAAGCTCTGGCCCAGCAAAGAGTTGGTGCTTGCTAAGCATCAGTTTTTAGTACCTGGAGCAGGTGCTTATGTGGCGGAAACACAAAAAACTGGTGCTAAGTCAGGCACTGGCTCCGAACTAGCACTGGAACCAGCTCAATGGAAAAGGAGTATGAGAGTTGATTTGGTGGCCTGCACCTGCACCAAATCAGGAAGCTGGTTTTCCATTGTGGCAGATTGGTTTCCAGACAAAATACTTTATTGGCGAAGCTTAGACGTGAAGCTCGACACCATTGTAATGTCTGGAGGTTAAATATGAAGCCACAGCCAGCAGTTGGTAGGAACAAAGTCTGGAAATAGACAGCTAGCCATATTAGTCACACTGACTCAGTTCCTACAAACCTCGAGATGAACAAATGCAGTGCAATGCAAAAAATCAGCAACACACCTTGAAGCCTCAGTGATTGTATCTCCCCAGATTAAATCAAGTGAAAATTGCAGTCATTATGAAATTATATTGTGAAAAACATCTTCGAGGGATGCAATTTTTAACATGAAGATACAGTGAAACAACACTTACAACTTTGTACCACAACTATTCAGAGAAACATTGAAGTTGTTTACAATGTCTTGGGGGAGTCTTATAGATAAGGAGGTAGATCTTTGATTACTCTATTAGATTTAATCAACCCTGAGATTTGAACAAAAACTCACAAGAGGAGATCCCACATTAAAACATTAGGTCTTGACTAATGTAAACATCTGCTCACAGACATGTCAATACAGCCAGGGCTGGGTTGTCTGAACAGGTTTAAAGAAATGTTTCAATCAAGGGATTAGTGGGTTTTTCTGTCAATGAAGAGGTGATTAAACAATTTCAGCATCGCAGAGAGGTGAAAGTACAAAGTTGGCAGCTTATGATTCACTATTTTATGACCACAGATATAGGCGACATCACCGCCCTTTGTAGAATCATATCTATAATCTTAAACTGACTAGACGGTATTACTCAGAAAAACCTCTCACCACCTCACCCCCACTAGAGATCTTTTTATAGGCACTGTTATTATCTTCACTCCACTTTAAAGGTGCCTTACACCGGCTGTCTACAAAACCTGAAAAATAGACAAACTCTGACAATGATTTGAATCTGATCTCACTCAAGCCCATATAAAAGAAACAAACTATTTCATCTGCCTGATTTGATAGAAAGCGACCACCCAAACACAACATCTTCAAATAAAGGGATTGAGTTTAACTACAGTGCCTGACAAGGAAACGACTTCCCTTCAAACAACTTCCTAATCCACTACATACATCGCCAGATCGTCGCCTCTGGAGTCAAAGGAAATCTTGTAATACTGTCTGGATAGTTACCTCATTTCTGCTGGCATCTTGCAGCCTGACACAGATTACCATCAAAGATCATTTTCCAGTTCAGGATTGTAGAGGAGAATTAAATCTCCCGGTGTGAAATGCAGTGGAGAGTTTTGCTCCTATTGACCCAGAAATCACACAACACACCTAATATCATCTACTGCTGGGCTTACACAGCCTTTGTTCCACATCACCTATGCACACACACACAAACACACAATAGAGAGTGTTAATGCTTTTTCTTTATATACACAACTAGTACAGTTTCTTTTTACCTGTAACATCCTCTCTAATAAAAGCCAGCAACATCAGACATTAGATTTACCCTGGAAGCAGCTGTACTATTCAGGGTCCCAAACGATTAATCGGAAAAATTGATCTGAACTTCAAGGGGCACACCTGCAAGACTCACAAACACTCATGCAAGGGCATGACCAAACAGTAACCAGTGAGGAGACTTAAAGTGATTAAATTCAACCAACACAATCACCGCTTTCATGTTTAGACTAGAAAGGCAGACAGTCAGTAGGCGAGAGGTGGAGGTGAACAGGGCGACTCCGAGGCTGTGGCTCAGCATTAAGTCCTGTAGACTAGGTCAGTACAGATCAGACAGGCAGAGCTGCAGCTAAGGCCACAGTCCAGGGAAATCCTGAAAAACTGCAGTGCAGTGGTGGTAGCACAGTTTAATGTCCTCATAGCTTCCATACAAACATGTTCAGTATTTATAACAGAGGGCGCTCGTGACAAACCAGACAATTACTGTTTAGAGGTAAATTTGTACATGATACATCTTATACTACTGTATAACATTTAAAGGCACCTGTGAGCTCTGGTTAGCTAACACCACACAATGAATTCCAGTGAGAACTGAATAGGGCTCAGACGATTGATGCTGATGATGAGCGTCATACACATAGACTGTATTAGAAGCTACCCTGACGTCACCTGTTGGTTTGTGGACTCACATTTTCAGGCCAGGAGTTGTATCTGAATGTAGCCATGTTCGATTTTTGGAGCCAGAAGTGACCATATTTGGATATGAAGGGAGGAGTGAGGAGATGGGTCTGACCCTTGAATCCAATGACACTGTCCAATGTGTATGAGACTGGAGATCAGGTCTAGTTTCCATGGAAACTAACCACACCCCTAAATCTTCCTCTACTTGAAGTCTTATATCTCCTTAATGATGAAGTGATTTTCAGATGGACCAGAAGAAGAGCTGACTTTAACTAATGACATCAGAATGACTTGTGGAAAAACATAATTGAAGTTAACTGGAGGCAGCATCTAGTGGCCATTGGTGGTATTACATGTTTTTGTACTTCCACATTGGCTTCACTGTTGAGACCCAGTTGTTGTGTCTATTTCCATGTACAGTCTATGGTTGCAATCTGGAACCTCACTAACACCAACTTCAAACAGTCATAAATACTGAGCAACAGTTTTTTCTGTCTTATATGAGTGTACATCTTACAATGACATCTCTCTCAATCCTACCATAAATTTACATAATTTAGCTACCACCTTGAATTCTGCATTAAATGCTATGAATTCCCTTTAAGGACATTTAACTGACATCTATGAAAAGAAAGACCAGGATTAGGTCAATTTGCTTCACTAGATTTATTCACTAACATCTAGTAAAGGAATTTTTTTGTTCTCCTGGGTGTATGCTCCTCTCATCTTATTGTACCCTACAGCTGTCAGACAAAGACACGGTGGTCGACTCAGGGCCTGGACCATCTGCACTTGAAGCTACTACAGAAGATATGTCAACATGCAATTTACAAAGCAATGGGGAAATCAGTGGATGGAGGAGTGTCCTGCCTACATGAAAGTTAAGCTGGTGATTTGGTCTTTTTCACTAATGCGTGTAAGGAAATTACATTTCCTGTTATTGATGAGACAATCTGTGATACAATTCATGACATCAAGCAATTTCCGGGGTAAATTTCCTCTCAGAGTGTGTGCTGGCGCTAGTGTGTGAGACAGAGATCTCAGTTACACCCTGGGATGTAAGTGGCAGTGATTACAGCTCATCAGACTGGCTAATACACACATTCAAAAAAGATCGTCACATTTTCCAGAGGCCAGAAAACTTCTGTCACACACTGTTTTAATTTGAAGCAGTTTGGTTTAGATGGTTTATAGCCACTTATCCTAATTATGAATAAATACATAAAAAGTAATAATAGTCTTGCTATTATCACAGTAATTATTAGGTCAAACACTCTATTAGCGTGAGTTGACATAATTTGATAATCCTCAGAGGTGTAACTTTTTTTAAAATAGGAAAAAAGCCAAAAGACATCAACATGTAGCAATAAATACTTCCTCTTGTCAGTGTGTTGCAAGAAAGGGGCTGATTTCTATCATGTGGTGTAATTATGAGCATCTCCTGAATGGGCCCCAACACAGGCTCATATATCAAAGATGCAATGACAGAACACAAGGCAGCTGACGGCAACGAGAAGTTTCTTGTTCATTCAAGCACAGAGCTGCACTTCCAACTCTAAAACGAAAGCAAATCCTCCCATCCTCCCTCTCTCTCTCTCTTTCTCTCTCACTCACACACACACACACACACACACTTCAACCTGACCTCTGCCTCTGACCACCTACTCTCCCCAAAGGATTGATGAGATTAAAGTTCAATCATTTTATAACTTAAATCATTTAAAACAAAACATGAAAACAATCTGACACAATAACACCTGTACCTCTATTCTGATATTTAAATAAACATATTTACAGCATATGTAATCAATATATGTCATCAAAACCAATGTTTGATGGATCAGGAAAGGAGCAACCAAGACCTACTACTTCTGGGGTCTGAGCGACTCGTGGATCCTCTTAACCCTTCAGGTTAGGGTTGATATTAGCAGTGGGGTGAGAGGCCAGCTCCTTGAGCTGATTAAAGTTACACTAAGCCTACAAGGGCCATGGGAACCTGCACCTCCACACACACAAGGCTAAACACCAAGACAAGCTGGTGAAAAGAAATAAATGACTTAAAGACATTTTCCAAGGAAAAGGAAGCACATCTCAAACATTTTTCACAGTGGTGATCAAATACACAATCATTTCTTCAACTGGAGCAAAAATGTCCGTTTCAAAACCTTTTTAGTATCTGGATCTGAGCTCTGCATTAATCTGAACTGCTGCTTAACCATGGGCGACCCACTGGTGTCTCACACATCCACACAGTCGTGCTTCCATCAGTTGAAAGAACATGACACTGACTCACATTCCTCTCTAACCATAACTCAACCTAAACCCGACCTTTGACTAACCTGAGACTAAATCTTAAACTTGTCATTTAATGATTGACATTAGTTGGATTTACTTTTGTCCCCAAAAGGCAGATGAGTTTCCACATTGCGACAGTGTAGACAGATTTATGTACTCACAGCATAAGCAACACAGTGCACATGCACAGTTACCACAATCAACTGCTGACATGTTTAGGTTTTGCAGATTTATTAATAGTTTATTTGTTTTTCTTCCCATTGTTATGAAAACTTGGTGTTATATCTAATATTTCTAACATTTACTCTGATTTGTTTTTAAAATTCTTACACCCTAAAAATGCTGGGTTGGTTTGACCCGGAAGTGGTAAAATGTTGGACTAACTAACATGCTGGGTTATTTTAACCTGGTAAGATGGGTGAAAAAACAACAAAACACTGGGAAAAACAGCAAAATATTGAATAAAATCAGCAAAATGTTGGCTAAAAATGTTGCAGAAAAACAATACAATTGGTAAAAACAAAAAAAAATCCAGTAAAAGTCAAGAAGGTTTCATGTAAATAATAAAATGTTGGGCAAAAACAATAAAATGCTGCATAAAAACAATAAAACTTAAGTAAATATACCAAAATGCTAAATAAAAACAGCCCATATTCTGAGTAGTTAGCCCAATATTTACCCAGTTGTGGTTTAAAAAAAAACAGATTTTTTTTTTATGTGATGATTGTAGCAGATACACAAATATTTTTCATTCAGTTTAACCACTGCTCTATGATCTTTCCTATTAAGTTGAGAAGTCCATTGTCACAATATGTAACTCACATGTTGCCTCAGAAATCCTGCTCTTTACAAATATTCAATCAACTAAGAATTACACCAAGCAGAGAAGCTTCCCCCAAACAGATTAATAACACTATGAACCTGAACCTATAAAAGTGAAATATCAACAAAAACACACTTATCATATCATCTCTGTCGCTTCAAACTCTCTAATGAAATACACAAAAACTTCTCCACTGACACACAGTGAAGTTAAATAAATGTTCATAGAGATAAAACCCACATGTTGGTCCTGATAGGAATAATGCAGGTAATGACCTACATTAATAACACACAGTTCCTAGAAACTCAGCAGCAGCACGCGCGCGCGCACACAGTGCCCCTGTACTAATACTGTGGTATTAAACTGTACACCGGTGATTTCTGTGTTTATGTGAGCTCACCTGTCGTAGTTTTCTGCTCTCTCCCACACACACACACTCACAAACGCACACTCACAGGGAAACGTCTTCTCTTCCTGTCAAACACACACTCACGCGCGCATACACACAGCACAGCTCGGTCCGTCCCGCAGCGGCTGCACCGCCTCAGTGAGTCTGTCTCCGGGGCTGCAGCGGTAACGAGGAGGAGGAGGAGGAGGAGGTGTCACCGCACGTTGCACCGACTCACAGGAGCAGGTAGAGAAACATCCACGGGGCTGGACCCCTCCCCACTGTGGCCAAACCCACTGCTAACGATCTCTCATGAAGTCCTCACCGCTGAGAAGATGTGACCGATTTTGTGTCAATGAATTTTGAATGGAGACTCAAACGTAACCCTAAGTGGGCTGGCACAGGTAAATTTCAACCTGCTTTTTTCTAATATATGGAGGCTAAAATGACACAATTTGAATTTTATTTTCCATCTATACTTTTTGAAGATTTCTGGTTCAATTTTTTTTTTTCCTTTTTTATGTAGTTCACTCACCAACCTTTTAAACAAAATCGTGAAAATAGAATTTATTATTTTCAAACAAGAAATTACGAAATTAGGCTACCCTTTTAAAAAACAATATTTTCAAAAACAAAATATAATAAGCATGGTTTATTTTATTAATTATTAATTCATTCATTCATTTTAATGCAAACTATATTTCTAAATGTTGGTGTGAAGTCACATGACCAAAATGCATGATTGCAATTTAAAGTGCATCCAAGTCAAAGCCTGTAGATGCACTTCACCATTGGTCTGTGGACTCACATTTTGAAGCTAAGTTGTATTTTTTGGAGCCAGGACATGGATATGAAGGGAGGGATGAGGGGGCGGGTCTGACCCTTGAACCAGGGAACACTGGCCAATGTGTACGTGTAATAACTGGCTAATGCATAGTGGTCCCATGGGAGATCAGATCCATCTAACCACGCCCCTGAATCTTCCTCTACTTGAAGCCTAACATCTACTTAATGATGAAATGATTTTCAGATGGACCAGATCACTGAGAAGAAGAGTTGACTTTTGCTAATGACATCAGAAAAATATATTATTTATTTTCTTTATGTCCACCTGTGCTTCTCTTACTGTGACGTCAGAAATCTGAAATATCTAGATTATTATACTCAGTACAATGAAATCAACGATGGCTTCTCTCTCTTCAGATGGATACAAAATAATGTGAAAATTGTGAAAAACTGAATAAAAACATTAGACATAAATATTAGTAGGAAAAAGCAAACTATGTACATTTTAAACACGAGAAAGCAGTTGATGAATATAATTTTTCATTCATGCCGTTTCTCCCTGTACCCACCCAACAACCCAGCCCATTGACTTGTGTCTTCTGTATTTTATTCACACTAAAATGGTCCTGTGGTCCACTACAGTGTTGTAAAATTGAAAAAATGCCTAAATTGTGAAATGTTTTTAAATCCTAACCGGGCAGAAATCCACACAAAAAAACCCAACATTTTTTTCTCAAGGCAAGAATACGAGATACAGTTTGACAGGTGAAAATTATTTCCCTTCATAGCCTGCAGCCCTGTCTTGCTTCATAGCAGGAGGGTGAAGATAGTGGTGCAGCTCATCACTGACAGGATTTGTACCCTGGGAATTATCAAAACATGATGACAGTCTCCATCATCAAGCTCATTATGTGGTGCCAGCCAAGTCAACTGATACATATCACATATCCCCAACCAGCCAGCCACCTACAACACTGGGACAGTCTCCTTTGCAAGAGGTCAGTGTGTGTTTATGTGCGTGAAGCTCAAGGTATTACCAACCTTACAGAGCTCAGCACATATATCTGGCAGATCCACATTAGAGGGCAGGAACAACACAACAAGATCTATAAATAAATAACTAAAGTTTTTTTGCTTTTTAGTTTACAATTGTCATTTTCCCTCAGAAGTCGTCTGTTTTTGGATTTCACACATAGACTGTATATAGAAAAGTAACCAGGGTTCAGAAATGACAACAATGTGGAGGTGCACTCAATCACAGATTCCTAAGTTTGTCAAGCCTGGATATACAAGGTTTTTCTCACTTTGGTGCCACACGTAGTGCAAAATAAGTGTAATATCACTGATGGCCACTAGATGCTGACTCCAAAACACTGTGCCTCCATTTCAAAAATGGTCCTTTTCCATCTTGAAATATTTAGTCAATACATTTTTGCCACAAGTCATTCTGATGTCATTAGTTAAAGTCAACTCTTCTTCTCAGTGATCTGGTCCATCTGAAAATCTTTTCTTCATTAAGTAGATATTAAGCCTCAAGTAGAGGAAGATTTAGGGGCGTGGTCTGTTTCCAAGGAAACTCGACTGGATCTCCAGTCTCATACACACTGAACAGTGTCCTCAGGTTCAAGGGTCAGATCCACCTCCTCACACTTCTCCTTCATATCCAAATATGGGCACTTCTGGTTCCAAACAAACAACATGGTAAGTCCACAAACCACACATTTCACAAATCATAGACTGTTTATCACATATCACAACAACAGCAAAACAAAAAAACATGTAATCTGGCTGACCCATGAAGAAACTAAATATTAATAAAGACACAACAAACCAAACTGTTCTGGGATGGCAGCAGTAGAAAAACAAAACAAACTGTCTCATTGATTTTATTTCAGATTTAGTAAAGCATAAAGATGATGATGTTGAACTAAACTGAACTGAGACAGAGGGAGGTGGCGATAGAGACATATGGCAGGAGTACCTAAGGAGGCCTCTGTCTGGAGTTCAGCCCAGGTTGTGCAAGATGAAACTCAGGAATGGCTGGAATCCATAATTATCAACAATCCTGGTGCTGGAGTATCCTCCTGTAATATAAACATGAAAGTAAACAGTGAGTTTAAAAAAACAAAACAATTACACATAAGTGTATGTGATCGACTGCAGGCCTGTTATGCTCAAGCACCAAGGACGGTGGTCAAGAAAAAAAACTGTACTTCAGTGAACGAAAGAAAGAAGAAGGTGAGAATCCTGGAAGGAGAGAAGGCTGTAATTTGTTCAGAGCTTTACTGTTTTGCATGGAGAAACATCTGGAGGTGTTTGCATGATTGCTGTGCACAGAAAGCGAAAATGAACAGTTAAAGACCTAGATTACATCTTCTGTTCATTCTGCACATGCCTCTGGTCTAATTTACAGTGTGTGTGCTTTTTTTTCTAATCAATTTTTTTTTAAATAATCAATTTTTGAGGCTCTGTGCACACATGACCCAACATTAATATGTGAGGTGATTAAAGCATCAGAATTATACCTTTACCCGTGTGTGTGTGTGTGTGAACTGACTACACTTGTTGCAGTTCATTTGGCTGCCTGGAATATTTACACTGCATAATTCATATACATCAATAACAGCAATACCATATTTGAAATCTCAAATCAGTAACCATGACCATTCAGGTGGATGTAATTAGGTCAGGTGTTAATTAAAACAGCTTTTTACTGAGTTTTCTGTGAATTCAGTATAATATTATGTAATTCCAAGTGTGAGGTGAACAGACAGAATAAAACTGTCATTAAAAAAACACCAGTAAAACTTCTCCAACATTTACTTTTGATTCCCGATGTAAAGGCTGCGTTAGGAAACTGTGTTGAGGTGGCGACTCAAGCTGTACGGTGACTCACCATATAGACTGAAGGTCAAATTAAAAAATCCTGTCCTCACTGACCTCAACTTTCTTCTTTGTATTAACACCCAAGGATCAGGCTCTGCCCCTATGTAAAATTTAACATCTCTCCCACCCTCTAGTGGTAGTTTTTGTACCAGTGTGCAGACTATGATTCGAGCGAGACTCCCTGAGGTGTGTGGGGAGTGATGTGTGCCGTGTGCTCTGATGAAGCACAAACTGCTAAAAACCAATGACTGGCTACAACAGAAAGATATTAGAACACACAGAGCATCACATCTTGCCGTGTAGTTGCAGATCGGTCAGTGTCCATGCTGTCCTCTGTCCACCACTGAAAGATCCTACAATGAACAGTATCTGGACCACGGTGCCAGGGTGTGAGTGTGAAGTAACCTCTGGAAGACATTAAACAGTAAGAGGGTATGAGGCCCACTCCTTCTCCTTAATTACATCACAGTGGTATTTATGGAAGGACAATGAGGACTCCATAGAAGGGAAATTGAAGATAAAGACATCACATTACAACAAATAGACTTTTATTAAATATAAAATCAGAACCACGTTTCAGGACATTAACACAAAACACTTCTTCACATCATCTTTTGCTTTCTATCTTGCATGATCTGCAAAACATGAACTTCAGTAACACTTCCAATTTAATACAGATATAAATTCAGAATCTCTGATCACACAACAGAAACCTCCTGGTCTCATTAAAGCTCATCCACACCCACAGAAGACATCATACAGCTGTGCTCACCAGCTACAGGCAGCAGGTGGCGGTAACACTTACAAAGCATGTATTCATATGTTACAAATATTTGCATGACTTCAAAACTTTGGTTCTACGTTGTAACATCTGAGAAAACATGTAGTGGTCAACCTGGTTTTATGTGGGGCAGTTGCCATGACAACTACTACAGCCCAGTCACAGGATAAAGTAGCAGTCACTGATGATCTGATCTCATATCTGGTAACTAATAACATTTATTTATTTATAATACATGGATGTAAAAGATGATTTCCTTCATTCTGACACATTAATATGTAACAATGTTCGTTCTGTTGCAAGATCTCTTTATTCATGTGCATCAACAAAACTTAACATTAACATCTAAAATGGAATAAAGAAAATTATAAATGCTACTACTCACAAATTTTATTTATGGATCTGATCAGTATTGATTGGATTTTCTGTATTAAGCTGAGGCAACAAGTGGATAAGGCCGTCTGTGGTCTGAGGTCTCAATGAGTTTCACTGCTTCTTATGTTGTTGTTACTGTTTAAGTGAGTAAGTGATACAGATTGGTTAAGAAGTTTTATCTGGTTGGAGTGTTATTTCAGGGATAAAATAAACTGTACAATCCATATATTTACAATGTACTGTTTGACAGATGTCAAAGGTTAATGGTGCCTCAATTTTAAACTCCTCCATGCTACACTTCATTGTTCGTGGCCTCAATTAACCATCATAACTAATACATAAACAGGTTTGGTGTGAATGGATATGAGAGATCAGTTTCTGTGAGGGTTTTTGGTTTGTTGTTTTTTTTGACCGGTTACCTTTCAGATCCTGATTTGACGTTACTCTTGAGATTTAATTTTCTTGGTGTTTGGGCCTGAGTTTTGAGTCAGTCTATCCTTTGATAAAATCAGCTAGAAAGTGTGAGGAGTTTCATTTCCCTGAGTCTGTTTTAAGTCCCCAAGAGGCCGAGAAATCTGTTTTCTTTGTTGTTTTTGATACATGCAATGTTTCATTTCTCTTGCTGTTATCGTCAGGCAACCCCGTCTGTTGCAGAACAACTGTAACAGCTACATTAATCTCAGCTTGTACAATAACCACACTGTGCAGTGTTGAATCTAATTTCATACTCATGCTGTATTATTCATGCATATTGATTTTCATATTGGATTTATTATTCATTTTATGTTAAAACTTTATCATTACTATTTTCCCTAATGAATTCTTCCTTATAAAAAAATAAATAAATAACTGACCAAATTTTCCCTCAGGAATCAAACTGTTTTGATTCTGGAGACACTTGAACATACATCTGCAAACCTCCAGTGTTAAGTCAGAGTAGGACACAGCAACCTACTTGATGCCCAACATCATGTGGACACAAAAGTTGGCCTGCACGTGCAAGCCCAGATTCTCACACTCAGAGATCCGTTGGAGAAAATGCTCCTTAGCGTCCGCCTCAGTCTGTTCTTCCTGCAGCGCCACCCGCAGGTAGTGCATGTCCTCTGTGGCACTTAGCTCTGGGATGCCCGTGAGCAGCATGAGGGAGAACAGGGTGATGAGCAGGTGAGAGTGGGAGCGCAGGGAGAGGTATGCTTGGGTGCAAGTGTCCTGAAATGGGCATGAAATGGACAAAATGAAGAGGACTTAAAATGTTCATTTTTCAGCTTTAAATCTACAGTCTTGGCCTCTAGAGTAGTTTTGCATTGAATTGCAGTTCAAATGTTCAGTTCTTATGACCATTTATTCAGTACCCCATTTCATGCTGTCTAAAACCAGCTGTTTTGATACTTTCACTTTCGATTGACTAACACCAGGGAGAGAGACCAGAGGCAGAGCCTGACTCTTCAACAGGTGGCTTTATATGCAGTCTATGGTGTAAACAAACAAAGTTATGTAACTGTCTTGACTGGAAATTCAAACTTTTCTAACCAGTGCAAGCATGTTTGATGCTCTGATCCAGAACCTGAAAGCAAACAGCACCAACATTCACCACAACAAAGATCACAGCTGGGCGTCCGTGTTTAATGAATATTATGCCCATAAGCAGCTGATGATGGCACATAACAATGAATTCAGTATTTTAATCATCAGCTGTATGTAAAATTATTTCTATGTATGTCCATTTTAATCTGTGTACTTGTGGGAAATGTTGCGATGGGGAAATACTGAAGGCAGCTAGTAAAATGTTAACAACTGTACAGTATCTCTGTGGCTTTCTTACCTTGAACCGCTCAAAGTAGAGGCTGTTTTTCTGACCTCTGATCCTGCCCATGACATACAGGAAGTCCGGTGTGAGGACGAATGGTGCACGCTCCCTGTTCATCCCGAGAAAGCGCTTCTTGTTTCCCAGGATGTGACCGAAGTCGATGTGAAACAGGTTTCCTATGAGGCCCAGGAAAACAAGAGCTTTAAAGTTTTATACCGTTCAATAGCTAGGATTGGAATGTTAAATTATCATATTACAAATAAACAATCACAAATTAATAAATGACTGAATATTTAAAGCAGCACAAATGCAAAACCTCGAGCTAAAAGTTTTAATTAATAACCAGTGCAATGTCAACAAAGAGATGTGTTGCACACCATCATCTGTGATCATGATGTTGTCGTTGTGTCGATCTCCTATACCCAGCACATAAGTGGCCACGCAGTAACCGGCACAGGATGTCACAAACCTCTCCACAGTCTTGTAGTGCTGCAGTCAAATGAGATCACGACAGACAAAAATAATAAAACGCAAAAGAAACACTCACATTTTTAATTTGCATAAAAGTCACAATACCACTGTGTTTTTAAGTATACTGGAGTTTTCAACAGGGTGTCTGCGGTGACATCTCTACCCTAGTAACCGTTACCATGGAGCGAACGTGCAGACAGTGTTTGTGTAATTATTCTCACTGTCAGCAGAGGGAGCCGGAGGTTCTGCAGACATGGTGGTTAACACTGTCACCTCACAGCAAGAGGGTTCTGGGTTCAAATCTCAGGCAATGTTTGCATGTTTCCTTTCATATACGTAGGTTTTCTCCCACAGTCCAAAGACATGCTCAGTAGGTTGGGTGAAATGACCGTATTGAGTGTTGGCCCTGTGATAGACTAGTGACCTATCTAGGGTGTACCTCGCCCCTCACCCACAGCCAAATGGGTAAGGAGGTATAGATAGACTGTATATAGAAATGGCCAAAGTAGCCATGCTTACAAATTGAAGCCAATGCAAAAAAAGTGCAATACTGCTGATGGCCACTCGAGGCTGACTTCATTCAAAAAAGGTCATTTTTAATAATGAAATACTCAGTGATTCACAGTCATTCTGATGTCATTAGCTAAAGTCAACTCTTCTTCAGTGATCTGGTGGTCCAGAAAGAAGTGCCTAAAGGGAGCAGGATTTTTCTATTTACATTTGAAAGTTAGGCCCCACCCATGTTTTTGAATGATGTCTATACTTTCTATTTAACTCACTATTTCCTGAAGTGGACACTTGGATTTGAGCCACTCAAACAGAGACTCGTTCCTGAAGGCTCCCGTTGTTCCTCCGTAGGACTTGTGGATCGTAGCAATGGTTGTCGAATTCCTCACAATCTCAATCATACCTGTTGAGAAGAAACTTGATTAAATGGAGTTTTTTGTTTTTTTCACATTTGGTACATTAACTTTGATGCTAAAACTGATCCGCGGTAGAAAAAATGTGAATCTGTGAAGATTGAGTTTCTTTGCAAACTCTTTTATAATGCTTGGTCATTAAGTGTGTTTGGTCCTTCCCACTTTGTTACTTTTTTAATCTTTCACTTGTGGTCCAGAGTAATTTCCGGTCGTTTCATGTGATAAAATAATTTGAAGGAGCACTCCATCAATTTCAAAAATAAAGGTCTGATTTGTAGAAAAATATATAATTTTCAACCTGAGAATTTAAAAGTCACTTTACAAACTGGAGATAATTCGTTTGATAAATATGGTCTTTTATTAGGCATGGAGGGTGCCTAGTATGCTATCAAGGTGCAGTATGGGAAATATCGAATCCTGGTGCATAATTCTCTAAGTGCATCTCTAATTCCTTTTGTCTTTTGAGTACTTTTAAGCAAACATGATGAACAAGGTAAAAATTTTGACACCCATATTGTGTCCTGTGGAGATGCAGCCGTATGGGATCAGGTTCAGGTCCAGAGATTTCTCCTGCCAGACCGAGTCCATCAACACCAGCATCTAAACAGAGAGATGCAGACACTCATGTCATTTTATATTCAGGTGAAATACAGCACAAAACATCATGATTCTTACTTTATTTAAAATAATTAAGGCAAATCTGATCCTTGTGTTACCTGAATGATCAGCATGTCCTGCCTGAGGTCGTCCCCCTGTTTGAAGATTATCCCAACAGGTGTGGTGGAGGTGGGTGAGGGCATGGGGGAGAACTCCAGCCATAGAGGCTTCTTCTTCGAGGCCATCACCTTGCATTTGTCCAGCTGGGTCAGAGGGACACAGAAAGAGCTGGTTCGTTCATGTGGCTGATTTTTTTAAAGGCCCTGAAATTAACTTCTTTCATCTGCTAAGTAGCAATGTTGGAAACGTTACTGATAAGTAGTAATTAATTGAATTATTTGTGACTTAATTACTAAGAAGAGTAATTGTTCCATCACTTTCTGTTGTTTCCATTGATGCTTCAAATATATATGAATTATCACACACATTCTTCTTGTACCAACTTGTACATTACATTCTTGTACAGTATTCTTGTACCAACACTAAGTTGTTTTAGCACAGTTGGTACAAGACTGTCAAATTCTGTATATACTGTCTCATTATCACTACAACCTAACAAATATTTGGTTGGTTTAACCCAGAACTGAGTAGATATTGGACTAACTACATTCTGGATTGTAAAACCAACAAAATATTGAGTAAAAACTACAAAGTATTGAGTAAAAACAAAAGGGTTGGCAAAAAAACAACAATATGGTGGGTAAGATCAACAAAATGATGAGTAAAAACAATCCATCTGGGTTAAATTTACCCAGCATGTAGTTAGTCCAATATTTAGCCAGCTGTAGGTTTAAACAATCCAGCTTTTTCGTGTGTGTGTGTGTGTGTGTGTGTGTGTGTGTGTGTGTGTGTGTGTGTGTGTGTGTGTGTGTGTATGATGTGTGTTCGTGTGTGTGTGTAAGTGTTTTTGTTCGTGTGTGTAAGTGTGTGTGTGTTTGTGTGTGTGTGTAAGTGTGTGTGTG
>OOFC01020318.1:6325-50949 GCA_900323345.1 Pseudochromis fuscus
AAAGAAAATAGAGTTATTATTATTATTATTATTATTATTATTATTATTATTATTATTATTATTATTATCATCTTCCTCCAGATGTATTTTGACAGTAGTGTCTTCGGACGCACGTGATCTCTGTGCGGTGGGCGGTGCGTCTGTGCCCGTGCGTCTTTTGTCCAAAACAAGCTGTACTTGTACAGACACAGGGCGTGGAGGAGAAGCGTGGACTGCGTTGACAAGTTTGGCCACAAAGAAATCATCACCAAATCGAGGACTTGGAAGAAGTGGTAACACGCGTGGTATTTACATTTGTTTTACTTGCAGAGCTTTTCTGCTGTGTAAGCAGATGAACTTTCGATTTCACTCATAACAAGTGAAGACTCGGTGCTGCTAGCATGCAGGCAAGATTCTTCTCAGGAACACGCTGTATTGTTGTTGTGTATGTGTACTGTATTGTGTATGTGCTCTGTGAAGGTAAACATGTGTTGGATGGATAGTTAAGCTTTGCGGTTTTTAGCTCAAAGATAAGCCAACATGGGTGGTGCTGTTTTTTTGTGACTGATGTCCCCTCCCTTGTCTCTTTGTAAACCTGTCTTCACTGTCTCCCCCTGCACAGGTTGTTGGATCCAGCAGGAAGATGTTTGCCGTAGCTGCCAGAAACTTTGTAGAGGAGGTGGATCATGGAGGTTTTCTGATCCCAGTGTCCAGCCTGAATGACACCCTGGCTCCTCTGACAGTGGTGGTGAAGTGCAAGCGCTTCTGGTTCTGGCAGAAGGCCAAATACCGTCCAACTGATTTTAACCTGAATGACATACTGACAGGAGACACACCCATAAAGCCAGGTAGACCTAAATAAATACCTTCCTGTCCATTTATCTTCCACAGTATGTGTATTAATATTTTCAAATCACCCCAGAAATAAAAATACAAATGTTTTACAGTTGTGGTAGAGACTGACTTCATCAAATACAGCGGGACGTTTGGGGACAACATTCAGGGAACTGTGGATGCCAGTTTTGTCCGCTCAGATGTCAACCTGCAGGGTAAAGACTCTTCCAAACTCCAGTCGTCCTTTGGCAGTTTAAAGAAAGAAGAGGTGGATGTTCAGAAGTTGCTGCGAGACTCCAAAGACAGGTTAGGTCCTCACCTCAATCCACGTCCCACTGATGATTACGATTTGGATGGAAGACAAACACCGTAAATATCATCTGACCTCAAGTGTGTTAAAGATCTGCAAACAGCAGAAGTGATCTTTGTCCATCCATAAAGCTTCACACAAAGCAGGAGGCCCAGTTGAATATTAACACTCACAAGAAAACATGCTATAGGATCTGTGTTGTATGTGGCTGTTCGCATAGATAAGATTTTTTTCTCAGTATTGTGATGGAAATTCTGTGAGCAGGAAACCTTGTGTTAGAGAAAGTCCCAATTCTAAGAGTCAACCTTCCTATTTGTCCACGTCCACAAATTTAAATAATGCTGTTCATTAAGTGAACACAACACCACTGCCTACATGGCCTGATTAAGGTTCTTGGTGTTGAAGACAGATAATGACTCAGTGCTTACCTATCAATGAAGACAGAAAAATTCCTTCACATGTATAGATTTTCAGACACACATTTGCAGAACATTTTTAAGGATTCAATCAAACTTTGCACGAATGTCACCGTTAAAAAGTAACACGTGTTTATTGTCAATTGAATGTCTCAGGGTTCTGGACATGTCCCATTGTCTGATCCATCAGACGAAGGAGAAACACAGACGGGTGCTTGGGATTGTGAAGGAGCGTATTGTGACGACTCAGCCCTGTTCAGTCATAGAGGACACGCAGCAGGGCGGACAGTGTGGAGGAAGTCTGAGCACCTGCGGCCCCACCAACACTAAGGTACAGTATCAGTTCAGAGGATTGTTTTGACAAACACAAGTGGATTTCTCTCTTTTTTTAATTCTGTATGCAGCTATGAGGAATCTGATTAGGTGGAGGAAGCAGAACGATAAGTCTTCAAGTCAAAAAGAAGCTTTTTCCCCGTTGGTGGAAATGTTAGATTTTGCTTCCTCAATTATGTGATTTCTGCTTTTGCTACAGTCAGTTGCTGTTGTGAACTCCTTGGTGTAGAGAGAAGTCGTTCCTCTTCGTGAAACGGAAATTCAAACCAGGAAATAAACAGTTTAGGTCCTGGACAGATAGATAAAAATATCAAAATGACATGTTTAGTAGACAGAGTTTGTATGTTTTGCCTCAGCTGGTTTTGCTGTTCCCTCAGGTTTTACTGAAGGAGAATGGGAGCTTGAGTAAAGATAGTAACGTTACCATGGAGATTCCTACCAACACTACAATTGCCTATGGCCTCATAGAGCTAGAGATCAAACATGATGGACGCTATGGTAAGAAATCATTCACAAAATGTTTGCTTGTAGCTCCATTTCATATGTGGCTTGTTAAAATGTAACATTGTTGAATTTCCCACAGAGCTGTGTCTGACGTCAGATACCAATGGAGGTTTTGAAGTAGATGGACCTATAGTGAAAAGACTGCTCGGTGTCTCAGGAGCTTCTGCACATTCTTCTGAAAATAGTCGCCTTCGACAAGGTAAATGACTGTTTTCCCCTGCGGTGTCTTTCTCTGCAGGAGGAAAAAAACATGAGGAGATGACGTGTCGAGAAATGTATGTTAAGTTACACAGGGCCTCTGGAGATTACAGGGCCTCTGTCCTGTCTTATCAGAAGGGCGTCGTGCCTCTCAACATGGTCTTTGACCTAAATTATAAGTTCTCTTTAAACCAAGATGTGATTAGTCCATCCCATGCAGTTTACTGTATAGTTTTCTATGTACATCACGTTTCTGCTCTTTTGAATATTGTAAATAATTCAGGATGCCTAGGACACTGCTTTCTGTTTATATACGTTCTATCATGTTTGATGTGGTTTCTGCCTGGTGTCAACTTCCATATGACATAATGTGTCTATTTTGTGTTTTTATTTTCCCTTTTTTTTTTTTTAGAGCTGGAGCAACTACATGATCATTTTCAGGTGCTTTCAGCTCTCCCTGCATCCACCCGGTCCTCTTTGCTCCAGCAAATCGTTACACTTATGCAGGACCAAGCAGCCATCAGTGCACTTCTTAATGTGGTAAGTGGGACAAGGAGGTCTGGACTTTGCTGGTTTCCTAATAAGATGTAGAGAGATGTAAGAGAAATTTAGTTACATTGGCTTTTAAATCTGCATGTCTTTGTCTGTCTCAGCTGGACCACATGTGCCAGGAGGACAAGAAGGATGTTGCAGCAGCAACAGACTCTCAGCAACAGAACATCCAGGCTATTCTGGACCTTTTGGAGCAGCAGGCAGGGTCAGGATCAACCCAGTCCACATCACTCCTCACAGCTCTTCACCTCTTGATCAGTGCCTTGGATGGTGAGTAAAGTTGAACTCTCTGCAGCCTTTAATGTTCACTAAATGTTCTTTCTCATCCTGTATCTGGGTCTTTGTCTTTCAGAGATGACAGATGATGGTCTCGTGGTCTTGGGAATGTGCTGCAGCCCTGCAGAGTTACCTATCCTGGAGCTGCTGGTTTGCAAAATCTCTATTTACAACATGAATATGACACAAAAACATGTTATGTGGTTGTTTTTGTGAATTACAAATTAACTCGGCTACCTTTTCATGTCGACCTTGTCTTTTCCAGGTGCAGTCGGTCTCGGGAAGTGGGGAGTTGCCTCTGAACAGGGCAGGTCTGACAAAGGACATCTGTCAAAAGACTGAACCTCTGTTTGCCACCTGTAATGTGTCCATGGAGAGAGACGGGAACATGGTGACGACAGAAATAAAACCGCAGCCAGGAAATCAACCTCTGGTCCTGTGCATCGCTGTCAGAAGTCTTGCCTCACTGGTCCATGATCTTTGAAGTGAAGACACATTCATATCCAACACGAACTTAAAGTGCCACACAGAAGGGAGGTAACTGGAGTCCCTGTGATACAGAAAGATATCCTTCACCATAACCTGTTTTAGATTCAGGGTTTTTAGTGCATGCATCTGGAATCAAATATATCACAGGACTCAACAACAACAATGTGAGAATCAACATTCCTACTGATGTATTGTCAGTTTTATAAACGTATGAACATTTTGACAATCAATTATTTTATTTGGGATTTTATAGAGAAGGGAATTGACTAATGATGAGTATGATTAAATATTCAGTATGTGCCTTGACAATAATACCCCACATTCTTAACTCAGGCCTTCAGGCCTATTAGAACCGGTCATTTTTAGTGGTCCTGGTAAAATAAAAAAATTTTAAAAAATCATTCCCCGCAGCCTTGAATTGAGAATAATGTGCACAATTATTAACTACACTTTAGGTTTTTGTACTGTTGGTGACAGCAATGTACATACACACTAGGTTATTGTCTTTGAATGAAGCATGGACTTTCACAGTAATATTTTTTCAGCAGTATGTAATTGTGTCTGTCACAGAAGCCTGACATGTTCTTTGTGGCAAGAACTGTAATAACCTTTTGATCGTAATGTTTTTTTAATAGACAAGTATGGTTACTTACTTTTTAATAAAACTTCATTCCAAGGCACTTAGAGAAATGACTTCATAAATAAATGTGTTGTGTTTAATTGTATTTCAAATTTATTGTGGCTCATAAACAGATATCAGAAGTTCAACTTGATTCTGTTGAATGAACAAAAATAAAGCGGCTCATTAGAAAACACCAGTTATTTATTCGACATCTGAAAATACATCTTATCTGAGATCTTGTAAAATATACTTTTTTTTTTAAGTAAATATGAACTTTTATTTTAAAACTGTTAAGTTTTAGTATATATCACATCAAAAGGGATGGTTCACTGAGATGCAGTACCCTGTACAAGAGTCCTGTGGAAAGTTTCTTTCAAACACAAACACAGCACCGAGTCGACTGCTCTAACAGTCACAAACACTTACATGATCCAAATGTTTGACAGACAATCAGCATAATTCATGTATTTTGTGCTTCAGTGAGAGAGAAATAACAGGTAAACACTACAGTATTACTTTTCTTCCTGTACAACATCATACAGTGACTGGTGAGACCGTTTCCACTCAAGAGGTTTAACTGAAAAGACGTTGGGGCATGACTGTTGCCTTCAGGAGGGAAAATGTGAAACATCACTAATCCTACTCTACATGAATGATGAGTTTGTAGTGACATAATGAGATGAAGTACTGGACACATATGCACTGTAAACTGTAACACTGAGGTATCATCCTTTTCAATGAGCAAGCCCTCATTTTTGCAGAATAAATACAATTTACCTATCTTACATACAGATGTAAAATTAAAACAGGACATGGCAAAATTTGCTTTTGAAACAATCCAACACGAGGTCCAGTATTTTCTTCTATTCCATTTGAATAGAAAATATCCTTTAAAAAAAATATTTGCCAATAAATAAGTACACTTCCCGTGTGTTGTGAGTTGCATAGTGTGCTAGAAAGGAATCTGGCAATTCAGATCAAGGTGACTTTGATGCAGCTTTGTGCGAGACCCAAATTCACACAGGGCTCGTGTCCAACACTTTGTGTGTGCAGCACAGTGTTGAATCTCCTTTCATCCCAGGCCTGGCAGCTCGACAGCAGGGGGTAAAACATCAATAGACCCAGCTGACTGGAACCCACTGTGGCTCTATGAATAATCGTTCTACCGCCTCCTGCAGCTTGTCAAAGGCCTTGTCCAGATTGTCATTGACAATTGTCAGGTCAAAGTAGTGGCTGTATGCCCGGCGGATCCTGGCACTCTCATCAACGGTTTTCTTTAAATCGTTCTCCTGTTACAGAAAAGCAACCATTCATGAGTAAGGATCACTGAATCATCCATTAATACATTCCTAAGTATTGCAGAGCACTGCATCCTTAAACTTACTGTGAGTAGTTTGGTGGTCAGTCCAGCATCTACCACAGCTTTGTGCATAGCTCTCAGTATGTCCAGTTCAGGAGCAGCAATAAACACCACAAACGGCATAAACTCAGCAGTCTTCAACACTTTCAGGGCCTGGACAGGAAATGCAACGTCACTATCAAAGCATCAGGAGAAACAGATCCACCCATTGCTTGTCCTTCACTGACCTGAGGGTTGACGTCTAGGATGCAGGTGCGACCAGCATCGACCACTTCGTGGATGGAGTCGATCTTGGTGCCATACAGGTTTCCATCATACTCGCCGTGCTCCAAGTAACGGCTCTCCTTGATGTCCTTCTCCATCGCTTCCCGTGTCACGAAACAGTAGTTCTGGCCATCTTTCTCCTCTTCTCTAGGACGACGTGATGTAACTGGAGGAAAAAGGTGAGCAAAGGTATTACACGTACCTTGGCAGGAAACCAAGAACAGACAATTAAATTGCCTCGGCCGTCCGTCTCACACACTCACAGGGAACAGTGGTTCCATATCGCAGAGGATTCAGGACAATGAGTCTGTTCTTCAGGCTCCGCCTCCCAACTCCCTGGGCTCCAATCAGAACCAGTGTTTTCCTCTGGAATGGGGGCATCTTGGCCACCTCCTCATAGATCTGCAGCTCGTAACGGTCGAACTCTGTTCAGATGGATACACAGGTTGAAGGAGCACTGTACTGTCTTAGTGTCAAATCTCTCACAAGTAAGTAGTGATCCAGTAGTGATACACACCTGCATTCTTGGCAGTGAGGTACATCATCTTTTTCTTCTTTTTCTTTGCAGTTCGAGTTCCACAGAGCATCCCTGACACACACACAAACAATCAGGACGCCACATGGTGGTGCTAAAGACCAGTGATTTCTAACTATCTGTATCTGGTACAGTGTGAAAGACAGAAGGTGATTTGTACTGACCTGTACCAGAAGTGTCCCAGTCTCTTCTCACAAAAGCTTTCCTCTTCTCTTCCAAGAACTGACTCGGGATGAGACCGGTGGCTCCACCAACAACTTTTCGAGCCTATATGGAAACCACAGTAGTTGAACGATGTTTCAAGACTACTGGAATATTTCATTTAGGAAAAAAAGTCTGTGTCATCTGTCAAAAATGTTTCTGTACAACTCAACAGCACTGTATTTCACCATTACTAATCAATACTCACCTGCCACCAGTTGGGGTCTTCCTTGTTGACTACATGGAGTACGTCTCCTTTAGAGAAGGCCAGACCTGCTTCTTTACAGGGAATCAAGTTGTCTGTGGCCGGGTTATAGTTGAAGTGTGGCTTTAGATAAACCTACAATTTATGGTTTGGAGAAGATAGCGCACAATTACACAGAGCACATACAAAAACAGGAGTGAGCAACACCTTAAATCCGTGTCAAGGGTGCACATGTATAGTGTGATTTTAATTAAACTAACCTTATCTAATTATTAGGCTGTAGAAAGTAAATCTTCAACTACAATATGTGACCTTTTTCTATATACTGTGCTACAATTTTCTGAACGTAGCTATTTTGCTGCACCAATTCAAGACAATGTGTTTATTTTCAAGTCTTTAGTTTTTGATGTGAATGCTCAAAGACAGAAAGCTGAATGACGTAGACCTGATGGGTCAAGAGATCAGCATGAGTTGTCAGAAAGATACTGAACTTAAAACAAAGCCCATAGCAAAACAGCAGAATGAGGTCATTAGATTCTCCTCAGCACAAAGGTCTGTGTCTGACATAACCTGACACACTGCTCCTCAGTGTCAGCTGCTGTGTGTGCCTGTTACAGTAAGGAGGAGAGAGGAGGAGCTCCAGTGAATAGAGTGGTGTATGTCCTAGTTAGTGTTTGGAGCGTTATTAATAGATCCTCCGTGGGCTCGGTTTTCAAAAGCCTGGCATTCTGAGATCAGCCAGGTCAGGCAGCTCTCACCCAATCCTGGACAGGTACAGTACAGACACTGACCAGCTTCAAATACCAATTAATCCTGCAAATAAAAATTCCTGTGCATTTATTACACCAATTATCAGATGACCAGATGAAAAAGAAAAAAAATCTGCACCAGGTTTCTGATACAACAGGATTAATATGCATCACAGGAAAACATAGAATGACGCTTCCCCCATTTTCTTACCTGTGGTGGTGCCGGTGTGTCTTTGTAGCTTGGCAAGACCTTGAGCGTGACGCTCCCACTACAGTCCCTCAGCAGCTCCTGCAGTTCGTGGGGGTTGCTCCCGACCTCACGGCCATTCACCTCCCGGATTATGTCCCCTGTGTGCAGCATGCCCTGCCTGTCAATCGAGCTGCCGTGCAGGATCCGAGCGATCACCATCTCTCCCTGCACCACACGAAACGTCACCCCCTGAAACAGAGCAGGACCCGTTACGTATCGTGCATCCACACTTCATAAATCACAGAACATGAGTATTTAATAGGCTGGTCCACTCTGGTTGCTGCAACAGAACTCATCCTTGTTGAGTTACTATGGCAGATTGAGTCACTGCGTTTTAACAGACAGTCAATAAAAGAGGACACGTGTAAAGCTCTTTACAAGCCCAGCAGGAGCGTGGTGTGTTTCCCCTGAGGAGCTGCAGTTGATATAAATGCTTGGCTAACTTACCAGTGGTTCCCCCGCTTTCTTCTGGATCCCAATCATCCTGATGGCGTCGGCCGGCATGAGTGAGCTTGTCAACACCGAATTGCTGTTAACTGCGGCATTGGGCATTTCATAGCACTTTGCAGCCACTTTGTCATGAGCCTCTATCAAAGACTGAGACATAACGAGAGAGACACAAACAAATATCTGGCTCAGTCTTTGGACTTAGAGATATGGTGAATACAATTTCCAACAGGTTTTTTCTAACTAGGAAAAATAGCAATCACATGGTTCACCCACCAATAGATAAAACAGTGACTAGCTCTGCAACATGCATTTGATAAATAGCTATGAAGAATTGAAGTGTACAGATTGTTTTTTTTTTAACAAAGAGATGCTTCCATGATTGCTATGACAGAGGACATAATAAATAAAGAAAATAAATCTCCCGTTCTTACCCTAGCAGCCACAAAATAGTCAGCACTGGTTAGAGACTACAAACTGCATCAGCAAAATGTGAAGATTTACCGAAGCAGTAGTTGACAGTCTTCTCCCCCTGACTTTACCCACATAACTCAGATAACTCAGCCTGCTATTGGCCCAAGGAAAGACACCCCCCACGTTCTGATGCTGTAAGTGGTTGAGAATATAAAGGGTGACAAGAACGCAGAGCCGCCAGACAGGCATGTCAGAGAAAATTGTGCAATGGTTGGAGTAAACGGTTCTGAATTGAATTCCCACAAACACACACTTGAGCATTTACTCTACAAATTTCTGCTGTAAATCACCCCTCAAACAACCCAGTGTGAGAACAAAAAGATACCTTAAAGTGAGGCTCCTGGAGGATTCGGGTGAGCTCAGCAGTGGCAGCATCTTTTTCTGCAAGATTGCTGAGGGAATCCACAATCTCTGTGACCAGCTGGACATTATCGTCCCGCACGGCTTGTAACTCAACTTCCTCAAGACGCTCATGGGCCTAAATACACACACCCAAAAAAAATTAGAGCATCACAGAGTGAGTAAATAAATGTATAAGGAGGGGATGAATTAACAAAACAAGATTTAATTGGAGGGTTACATTCTCAAAATTAGGGAGACATAATGAACTGTCATGGTGGCCATACCACAACCTTGATTGGCACTTTTCAGCCATGACACAACAGTAGGCGTTTACAAACAAAAAAGTACACCACACCTATTCATCTTCCTGCTGCCAACCACTGGGTTTTTTGATGAATCCAAAAACCAGTATTATTTTATAAAGTAAATATAGAAACCACTTCACAGTGAATTCTTTCATCGCCTACATGGAGCACACACACACTCTTCTGGAGACTGATGAATTTTATGCTGCTACTGAGAGAAACTGAACTAGTTTATTTTTATCAGATGGGGAAATTAGGTCATTCTGGCTCATCTCAAATCATATAGCAGAAGTGTTGCTGTTATATCAATGTACTGTGTGTCAAATAATAGACATCATTAAAATATCTGTTATTTTTCTATGAAACATTAATGGCTTTTAGATCAAACTACTTTAATACACAAAAAGATAAATAAATATAACAGTTGTGTATACAGTGTATGTCAACATTCACATGGTTCCTTTTGATATATCAGTGCCACAATCAAATCCCTATGAAGATTTAACATCTAGGAAAAGCTGCGATCAGTTTGAGAGAAATAAGGACAGGCGCTTGTCTTTGTCACTGGTTTTCTATTAAAAATCATTCTATTTATAGATAGAGTAGCTGAACCTGATGACCTCAATCTGCACTAGAGATTTTTTTTCTGGATAATGTTATGTAAGCCATTTGTTCGTCATGCAGCCAGCCTCTTTCAGTTATGTGTCAAATTGATTTAACTGATGTTAAGAGGTTTTTCTGTCGACTTAAGCATCAGTATAAACCAAAGTTTCAGGGATGTTTTATTATTTTGGGTGAAAAAATAAAAACTATTAGAGGTGGGTTGCACAGCTCTGCAGAGAATAAAACATTTGCTGGTTTCACTCCTCTGATGATGAGCAGGGTTACACATCGCACCGACGAGAAGATTTCCTATGAGTGACTTAAACCTTGACAATGGAAACATGGTGGCACGGCTGGGTTAGTAAATACAAGGGACAGCACACTAGAAGATGTATAAGCAAGAGCTTTTAGTTTCTTTCCCTCCTCCTTGTTCATTAGTGTTTGAAGTCAGGGGAGACATATTGGCTATCCTGCTGATATAGATTGGTAAGTTCCATCTGAAGGAGTTAAATATGATCTGAGAGTGTGGCGAGTATTACACTTTCATGTTTTTTCTGGTTGACGCTGACATTTGCTCCACCCCACAGATACAATCCTCTGTGTGTATGCCTGTGTTTGGAGGTACTAAAGAGCACAGGAGAATACACAAATGTGAGCGGTCATCAGTGAGCGTGCACATTACCTTGGCAAGCGAGCGGACGATGGGGCTCTCCATGATGCCTTTGAGGAAGATCAGGTCAATATCTTTAGCTCCAGTGCCTGATGGCAGGTCTTTCAGGTTGTCCAGTACCTGCTGCATGGCTGAAGAAAAACAAACCAAAGATTTAACTAACCTAATGCCAACCACTTTCTTCCTTTGAGCTTGAATATTTACTCCTAAGTGAATGCAGGCAGAACTGTTAGTGACAAACCAAGCTTGACAGTAATGCATATAATTAAAATTTGGAGCCAATGAAAACACAGATGGAAAAAAATATTCACTATAATAAGAGCCTACAAGGCAAGAACAACAAGTGGACAGTGAATCAATGGGCCAATTCAGAACGAACATCCCTCATTTCCATCGCAGCAGCAACAAGCACGCAGAGTCACAAAGGAATTGTTCCACTAACAGTTCTGTCTTGTAGTGGCTAAAAGCACAGAGCAAGAAAACCAGACCAATTAACTGCTACTGCACAAAAATAACTTGCATACAGCTCGTAGGTTTACAAGTCAGCCAAATAAATAAAGTAAAATTAATATCTCTTTTCATTCCTTTTTTCCCCCAGATGGTTTGAAAATAAAAGTAGACACAAACTGAGGTCACACAGGATTCAGTCATAGAAATAATTGCATTCACTGTGAAAGAATCTGCAACATTTTGCAGCTTTGCATCATGTGTGAATCTTTTTTTTATACGTAGTGTCTACGTCCACAAAAGGACAAATGTGAATGTGTACAGGCAGCAGCAGACATGCCCACACAACTATTTCTGAGGAGTGGGCACAATATCATTCAAATGGTAATTAAATGTCAAATAACAAATTTGGGACACAACAACGCAACAGTTCCTGAGCAAAAGGCTAGTTAGTGTTACTTTGTCTTACCTGAGCCAGACTTTGCATTGGCCACAGTCATGTTTATTATTCCTCAGCTCAGGCTGGTGAAACTCGCTAAACACGGTGCAAAAAGCCACCCAACTGCCTGCTTACAGAAACCAGAGCAACTGGAGAGCTGGGGAATGTAGGAAACCCACTCAAAGTCAGTACAGCATACACTAAGATCACCACACTGCACAAGCCATGCCATAACATGCATCAAGCTCAGATTTACTAACATGTGTTGCTGATAAACAACACAAATCAGACAATGAAAGAGGAAAAAAATAGCTCAGAGAAGATGTGTTTGTCTTGGAGGTTTATACGCATGTTAGCACAAGGGGCACTTATGACAAAGAGGGCAATTGAATGACAAAGGATGAGTCTCCCATCGTTCTGGCTAAAGGTTGTGCCAGCCACACACAGAGAGGCCCCTGGGGACTTTCTGTACAAACATGCTCTCCAAACAGAGTGAGGCAAAAACAGATCTACCACTGCCTTAGTTGGACAAACACAACTATGAGCTATTACAGCATAGGCAGCCCTATTTAACTATGAACTGTATAAACATCATAAATGCAGCATTGAACTCCAGCAACACAATGTCAACAAAAACAGCAAAGCGATCATCATGCAAAGCCAAAAGGAAACTCACCTACAAACTGGGTTCAAATCATTAGTGCAGGACTCCAACACCGAGCCCCACGGTTTTCAGAATACACTCATCTGGCACCTCTGGAATACAGTGAGAATGAGGAGAAATCGTATTAGTCTTATTATTTGCTGAAATCAAGCTAGACAGCCTGCAAACCCTCCATGGTGTTATCAAAAGCAGGCCATGCTAATAAATAAGTTACTCTCTACCCCAAGGGTGACTTCATTGTCCAGACTTCTCCTTGTTATTCAATAGCATTGTAATGCATCCATTCCGATTGGCCAAGTCAATCACATGACCAGCGTCTATTTAAAAAGACCAAAAACATAAGGTTCTAGTTTTTAAATGCTCGCAGAGAGTGAGACTGGTGAGTTTTAATTATTTAAATTTAAAGAAAAAAAAAATCAAAAGTTAAACAACATCTGGTTTGTGGTATATTTTATTTAATTTTTTAGAATTAAGATTGTTTTGTCCAAAACGTGTCTGTTTGCATGTGCAGTAACATGTTTGATTCTCAGCTAATGGTGTCTAATATGTCCATGTGTTCAATATTTGAATAAAATCTCCACAACAGTTCTAATGATTGTTGATCCTTTTACCAGTAACAGTTCTCAGATGGCTTCAACTGTGATCATAAAACCTCACAGAAATCACAGATTTATACACACTACAGCTTTGCCCATGCAATGTTCTAAAAAGACTAAATTAAGCTTGAGTTCTTAAGGTCCTATCTAGAGATACAGGGCAGGAAACGTAACTGCATAAATTATGTTAATAACGGGTCAAAGGAAAGGAGACCCCCTGAGGCCATTATACAACAATGTGGCAACAGCTTTCAGGGTGATAAGATCGAGCGATACAAAAGATTTGGGGTCAGTCACCCTCAGTAAAGTGTGCTGCTTGTTCACCCACTTTCTTCCACATGCCTGGGAAGTTAAAGGGCAAAACCCACTGTCTCTGACTAACACGTGAAGAGTAGCGAGGTGGGGAGTAAACGCTTACTGTCCACTGTGACTACAGTATTTCTTTTTTAAAATCGCGTCAAATAAACTTGGTATATTTAAATCCCCAGCGGCCTCTTCGTGAAACGTGTTAGGCTGTAATGGTTAAAATCTGCTGTCAAGCTACACGCGTACTGGGCACGTGTGACTCCCCTCACTGTAAGATAGCTTAGCGAGGACTGATAAGTAACCATTGGCGGATAATTAGCTGTAGTAAACACTGATTTGGATGTTAACATACACCGCGATATTAGTTGAAATCGGTAAAACTGTGACTACCTGCTGTCTGGTCTTTTTTTAACGTCTGTCCCACCAGTGTCCGGACGGTTGGTGCTCAGTGTGCAAAGCTAATGTTTGATAGCAACTACTGAGAAAGACCTTCACTCTGTTCAAACACTCCTACCACACAGACAGACACACTAATAAAAATTAAACCAGCCAACTTTGCTTGGTAATCTTCTCTTACTAGTAGCGCTAGCAGCACCGTGTTAGCTAACGTTGCATGTCCGTTCATTAAGCTAGCTAGTTAGTAGCTAACTGAATTATGCGGCTATCAAACATTAGCCAAGCCAAAGCGTCCCACGGTGAGACCAGTGCTTAGTGTCTGGCAAAAATTAATGAATGATACTTTACCTAGTTAGTTCAGTTAACCAGTCGCGCTTTCATGATTTCCGTCATTTCGTAGTTTCATAATTCGCCGATCACTTGCGCAACATTAACTTGTTAGTGGATTTCCAGCGTGTCTGGCTGCGCCCCTCCACTCAGCTCCCCGTCCACACACTGTGATCGAGCCCATTGAAATCATGCTCAGCCCACCCATGTCATTCACTTCACACTAACATAAGTAGGGAAAGTGTGTGTGTAGACATAAAATTTTTCCTTCTGAAAATAGCCAGAAGGCTGTTTTTTGACTGTAAACACTGTGCTTTATTGTGAATCTGTAGTTCTGAAGTTTAAAATGTCCCAAATTAGTAGGAAAAAAGAGAACTTCACTGAATGTTTCCCCATTCGTTCTTAATGGAGTGTATCAGTGTTAACATTTATTTCCCTTTTCACTGTGGTAAATCATGCACAATATCAGTGGCCATTATTGCATAACAAACAACACATTTAAAAATTAAACCTTTAAAATACACTTACCCCATAAGGTACATACTGTGTACTGTAGATTTATCTACCAGTAATAGCCCATGTGATACCCCCATGTGTACCATCCATCATCAGGTCAGCATGGAGCACCAAAGCAATATCTCTTTCACCAAATCTCCAAAGAGAACCAGATTTTCTAGGAATGCATATTTATACAAATCCAAAACTGTAGTGTTACATCATTTGCTCACTTGATAGGATTAAACTGTTAATCTGTTTTCAGTTAGCGTGTAGGTACATCTCAGCAGGCTTGCTATAACAAATACAAAAATACAACACTGTGGTGAATCCAATTTACAAATAGCATCTGTTTCACTCTCCAAAAAACAGGACATTTGCAGCAGAGATGGTTTATAAGCCGTTTGTCCTACTAAGCATATCAAACATGTGGATGTCAGTTCACCAGGAGAGTGCACTGTTACTCCATTGCTGCATGACAGAGACGACATGGTTAAACATTTCTGGACTCTTAAGTATGGACAGAGATACAATTTATGACTACTTGTCGCTTGTCAACCCAAAGTGAAATGATCAAACTATATGTCAAAACATGTTAAAGTGCGGCACTGGCAACAAAACAGACCACAAAGCTTCTTTACACAATGTTTATTCCATGCAACACAATTTCATTTCATGTCAGTAACAAACATAGTTGCAGCTGTATGGTAAAGTCAGCCTGGATGTGACCGCTCCAGCAGCATCACCAAAATGGCAGCTCATCATACCTACAAAAATACATGAAAAAGTCACAACTTTTTAAAAAATGTCTCTTGCAAAATGTTAAAGCCTGTAGTATGTAGGATGTTTTTCTGTCCCTATCTACAAACTTTAAATCACCAGAAATTACAATTGATATTTATTTAACACATCATTTTTCTAACATTTAATTGTTCATGCATTTTAATTTAAGATATTGGACCAGAGAGTTAAATAATAATAAACCAAATTACCTGATATAGTTGGATCCTGGAACACTCTCTGTGCTCTCCCTCACCAACACATCTGAAAATACAGTGTCTGGAATATCTCTTTTTCCATACCTACGCATAAAAAAAGATTTGAGAAACACATGTAAACAAACTAACATGATATTCTGGACCTACAGAATATTACAGAAGTTCAACGACTAACCTCTGTCTTGTAATGAGGTTGATGTAGTGTCTTAGTGCAGAATAATATCTGGCAAGCTCCTCAGGTGGTGCACCTTCCCGGGGACTGGGCGGCTTGGCTGGATATGCATTTATGCCAGAGTGAATACAAACCAGCAGGCAAAGAGCCAGAATACTGAGCGACATCACAACCTTGAAGCGTATCCTGGATCACAGGGAGAATTAAGTCAAAATGCAGAATAAAAAAATAGATATTAAACAATATCACTCAGAAAAACTGTCAAATCTATAACTACTTACTTGCACACAATGAAAAAGGGAGCCTTTCAATTAAAATATGAAAAATAAAAATTTTGCTTACACTTGAAAATACTGCTGTGGTCGTTTTCTGGCTGTTCAAGGCAACTCTGTCAGATTCCCAACATTGACTGTGTTTTATAGTGTGTGTGTCGTGTGGGGAGGGAGGGTAGTTTCATTCTCTTTTACACTACCCCCGAGAAATATCTATTGCCGATCTCATTATCAGTGTTAAACCCTGTGAAGCAGTTAAACAAACAGATACCCATACATTAATATGACAAATACAGAACAAGTGAGCAGTCAGTATTGGGTTCATTTAAATAGTAATTATGTGATGTTGTATGTGCTTTGAGGATTTGATAATTCCTGTATTATATCACCACAAATTTGTGCTTCACACCATAATCAACACAAGTGATAATCACATAGACCCATGTAATTAATTGTCAGTTTGCATTTTTTTTTAAATTAATTGCTCTGTTTTCTATATTAAATACAGAAAGAAGGCTGTAAATGTTTGAAGGCTACAAAAGAGTAGACTTAATCACAGCAAATGTGTTTAAATATAAGTCAGAGAAGAAGCCTGTGATCTTTATGACTGTGGTGACTTAACACCACAACCAGCATGACAGGTTTTAATAAAACCAATGAAATGTAACTTGATAATGATGCTCTGTTGTTTTCACATTACTTTGAAATAAGTTACGATGGTGCAGTTGTTTGGAAAGATGGCCTGCTGATTTTGTATTCACCTCAAATTGCCTTCCTTGTATCCGGTCTGCATGAATGCAAAATGACGGCACCAAAACACCCCTTTGAACACTACTGACCGACATGCACTTGTCTTAAGGCTACAGCAATTTTAGCCAGAGCAGCGAAATTACATGAAATCACACAAGAAAGGGCAGTAAATCGCACAAACCCATAAACTTTCAATTCCAGTTGATAGAGGGCACAAAATGCTTTCAGCCCCTAAATGCTGAGACAACTTTAATGGTAACTATTTTCTTTGAAGTGCACTCACTGAAATGTGACAGTAGATTGGTGCTGTTGTTTTCCATGGTGGTCACATGAGAAATCTATTGCACAGCAATGGCGTAGTTGTTTCAGGGAAAGCACATAGAAAACTAAGCATTTACATTTCAATGCAGGAGTTTAGACAGTGAGCACAAACCATGGTGGTCAGTGGGAGTTCATCACCACCATCCTTCCCCTTCTGTCCCCTCTGCACCCCAACTCTGGACTCTGTGTAAATTTGTATATTTTTAAATTGCTAGTATGTTATGAACACTTATTATAATATTTAAGTACCATATTTATATGTTTATTTCTATTTTGTATTATTACATTTTGTTTAGATTTTTTAAATTCTGTATGAATTTATTCCATGAGAGAAACGTTTTTTCAATTTTCTGTATGGCCTCTCATACAGAAATTGACATTAAAGAAATCTTGAACCTTGAATTGAATCAGCAGGAGTGCACCACAACATCTGGAGAGAAAAGCAACAAAACACTGATCAAAATAACATATATCAGATAGGCAATGAATAATCTGCACTGTCCTCTACTATTAGCTTCTTAGAAAGCATAATTTTTAGTTTGCTTAACATTCAAAATATGCTATTACGCTTGATAAGGAATCATTTTTCACCTTGAAGATAACAGATGTGCTGTATGAATGATTTACATATTTAGTCACTTCAGTGTGCAGGTACCTTTCTGACAAATGAGGACCAGGTGAGCAAAGCACAGAGAGTCATTTTGGTGTCATGTCTGATACAGATGATGTGCTCCCTGGTAATACTCCTCATAAACATCCTTTATCAAGCAAAAAAAAAAAAAAAAGGAAGACTGTAGCCAAGTGGCAACCCACCTGCAGGACACTCAAATCAGCAGATCTGATTACTCTTTTCTTTTTTACTTGTTTCTACAATGTGTATATGAGAATAACAGCCTCAGGACAGGTGGGCTTTTAGCAGTGGACAGGAACTGAAAGTCTTGGTTGGGGACTCTGGGAGATACATGATTAATTTCCAGCTAACTGCAATTTGGGAGTAATGAACAGCCACAGAATAATATGCTCTGTGCAGCAGCAGGTTGTTGTGGCCATACACGATGATAGAATTTGAATACATATACACGAAAATACAATGGTAAATTTAACATTATACAACCCCTTTGTAAATTATCAATAAAGAAATAATAATAATAATAAATAATAATAAATTTTATTTGTAAGCGCTTTTAACAAATGCTCAAAGACGCTTTACACTAATAGAAAGAAATGAGCACTTTGATGCTGTGAGGTGTACCGTATTCAACAATAAGTCATGCAGAGCAGATATTCTGCCACTGCTGTTTGCAAAAGCTAACTAATCTCCCTTTTCTTTATAATCTCCTCCATCAAAGAGTAGCACCATGGCCCTTAATGGCCACAACAGTGGGTAGAATGACTGTGCAGATAATGGGAACATTATACATAGCAACTTTTGAGTGAAACACAAAATGAATCTAATTAATCAAAAAGGTCCTTTTACAGATTTACTGAAAGAAAAAGAAAGAAATCAGTAAATTAGAGTTTAGATCGCAACATTTTAAAAGGGTTTAAATAACTGGTAAGTACAATAAAAAGAAATAGTGCAATTTAAGATAGTTATTTAACAGTCTGGTATTTTCCCCCTTTGTTAAAATAATAAATATTTAAATATGAACAACAAAGTCCACCTCCACCCACTTTAGTTGGCTTCTAATAGGTATGCAACTGGAAACTGTGTAACATGACTCATTTAAAAAATAACCATCATCTATGTTGAGAATTATTTTTCCTTTTCAGCACAACCACAGGTCACAAAACCACTGAAACACCAGGTCCTGTCAGGCTCTGTGCAGACATCTCCTGCTCCATTACCTTTTTTCATTTACCTAATGTTCTGGCAATGAGTCAATGAAGCGTAATGGTCGCTTACTAGGAGGTTATGTGGGTACAGTTTTGTGTGTGTGTGTGTGTGTGTGTGTACACTCATGTGATATCATGTCAGAAACTAAATTTTATTTAAACCAGTGACAGAAAATTCTTAACATTTATCCACCAGTGTCAGAATAAGACAGAATGGTACCGTGAAGGCAGATTCTTTGTTAAAGACTGTACAGTTACACACTGTTGGCATTCATGACCTGCCTGTATGCTATTAATTCACTGATCCGTCATTCAGTGCATGTGAGTGTTGAGTGAATAGTTAAGACTAGTAGCTTGGCCAACAACTTTCTTAGAAGAAGCAATCAGCTTGTTGGTGACCTCACACAGGGTCACAATAATTAATAAAATGATTACAGATCCCTTGCTTTGTATTAAAATAATTTATTTTTAACCATTCAAATATGATTAAATTGTTTTTTCAGCAAACTCAAAAAGGAAAACAGTTACAAATACCATGTAATGGCTAAAAAGTAATGGTGAAATACATGAAAAAGAACTGTGTGGGTACAATGAGTCAAAATGATGCACGAGTAATTCCTGCAGTGTGATTGCATTAAAGATATAACCATTTAAATTTCTCGGTAACGGCCACAAACGTTGTTTCCAAAGATGATTCAAATGTCAATAATACACCTAACATCTGCTCATGGAAATAACATTTCCAGCATCCAAGGCATGCTCAGTCTAATGTGGTTACTTGGTGACTTCAGCATCAAGAATAAAGTCTTCTGGTATCACCTCAGCAGGGATGCTCCTCATCTGTTCATCATAGGTACGAAGAGTCCAGAGTTTCTCCAGTTCATAAATTTCTCTGGTCTCTGGCAGCATGAAGTGAACAATCATATTTCCTAAAACACAGAAATATAGAGAGACATAACTATAATAACTAGTAGTTTGCATAAACAACAGTATAAATTGGTTACTTTTAGACAGGACCTCAAAGATTTACATACCAAAGTCAATACACATCCAGTCCTCTGTATCCTTCCCTTCAATTCTCACATTGGGATCTCCACCTTTCTTCAAAAATTTGTACTGGAAGAAAAACATCCATTGCATTGTAAGTCTTAATAACCAAAACAGGGTGTTTAAAACAACATCTACAAAAAAAGAGTAAATGTATGTTACTTACCACTTTGACGGCATACTGTGCCATTGCATGGATGTGTCTTGTTGATACGCCACTGACAACAATAAAGTATTCAGCATATTTGACCTGCTCAGGTATTTTAATCACGCAGAGGTCCTCTGCATTTTCCTGACGCAGTAAAGACACCAGCACATCGAGAGTGAATGTTTCTGAGGTTCCTGGACAAAGAGAAACATTCTGTGAAGGATCTCAGCAGGATATGGATGTTACATCCTTTCAGTCTTCAAAGTAAGTTAATGTGACTGCACCCGACTTACTGTCACCTTTATGTAGTCTGCGGATTCTTTTTTTTTTATTAACTAGCATACTGTTTGGTTAATAAAACATCAATCACAAACAATCATAGTTTATAGAGTTGATTAGTCAAATCCTCTGCAAATGTTTTGACAATCTACTATTCAAAAAAAAAAAAAAAAAAGGTTCCAGTTTCTCAGATATGATTGCTGATTTTCTTTGTTTTACATGTTAGTTGGAGTGTCTTAGAAATCTGGATTGATGGAATATAGATTTGTACAGACATTACCTCAAACTCTGGGAAACTTATATGAGCAATTTTCACCATTTACTGACATTCAATAGACAAAACAATGCATTAATTATGAAAATAAAAAAGCAAATGACTCAAGATTTAAAGTACTATTTGGCCTTTAAATCAGTGATTTATTCTACTTAGGAGTGGCCTAGAGAAACAATGCATATATCGGATGAATGGAAAAAATCTTCGAACAGTTATACATGAAATATATAAAGTTTATTTTCATATTCTGTGAAGAAGACGGTGTGTGTACAAATAACGACTTACTCTGCCTACGGGAGGTGTTGTCCCTGCTGCTACTCTCCATTTCCTGGGATTCTTCATCTAACGAGCCAGTGCTCTGTGAATCTCTGCATTCACTGCCCTCTGAATAACATCTTTTTGTGGTAAATGATGAAGCTAGGCGATGCCAGTGTTGACATGAGGCTACATTTGCTGTAAAGTGTTGAGTCGAACACGATCTGTAGCAAGGAGATTTAGGGATCGAGGAGATGCTTCGAAAACGTCCCGTTTGTTCCAGAAAAACACTGAATACCGACGACACCAGTTTTCTAGAGCGATTAACAACACTCATGATTTTAACTTCACAATATCGCGGCTAATTCTACCCACGAGTTGATGAAGGGCTAAAAACAGGAAGCGATTGTTGCCCTTGACTTTTGATTGGTTCGTACGTCTTCTTCGTTGGTTTATGAATTGTTTAAAATCAACGTGGTGCGCTCCCTACCGACAAAAGGGTTATTGTCCATAGTAGTCTTGTTTGTTTGATAGAAGTGGAAAACGTATTAGAAAAAGGTTTACTAAATGCCTGTACTACAACGATCACTTGACCTACACTTAGTTGTACATATTATTATATATGCGTATATATTAACTGCTCTTTTTTTTATTTTTTTCATACGTTATTTGTGATGTTCCAAAAAAACAAAGTACCGGTAAATTCCTTGTGTGTGAAAACAGACTTTGCAATAAAACTCCTCTGATATCCTGCAGGATACTTTGTGAACTCCCCATGTTGGATTTAAAAAAAGTCTTATTTATTCAGCTGTAGTATTGTATCATCTTTTTTGATGGATACTTTTATTAAACTGAATCTGCAAAATATAAAGCAAAGTCAACTCATCTTGCTTGATGCTTGCTCATCATGGGTTACAATTTTATAGTTTAGATTTGTCATTATAAGTGTAAAAATGTATGCAGTGTTAATCCAATTAAAGGCAAAATACAGTTTATAAAATCATTGTTTGAATTTATTTCTGTAGGAAAGTTTTCAGGGTGAAAAATCCTAAAAATATATTGTTTTTTAAAAAAAACAATACCTCTGGCCTCAACAACAGTTAGTGTATAAAATTGTATGCACACATAACAAAACATCAATAAATCCGTATAAATTCCACCTGAGGTACAATCTTATTGGTCAATACATAGTCATTGGAATTACAAAATTCAAGTATGTAACCAAAACGTTGTGCCTGTATAGATTAAACCAGTTTTGTACATTTTTGTACATTTTGCTCCCACTGTTTGACTTAGTCCTCAGAGTCCAGAGTTACGTTTAGTCTCAAGCCCACAGGAATATGGTCCGTAAGGCCAGCCAGCTGGGTGATAAAGGTCACCTCTTCAATTTCCTAGATGGAAACAAGGAGAGTTTGAGTTTTAAGATTATTGATTTTCACTAATAAGGCAAATTTAAAAAAAAAAAAAAGAAAGAAAGAAAAAAGATGAATAGTAGTTCTGCCTTTTGAAATGTTTTCATAAATTCTTTGTATACTTGACATTTTAAAGTAACTTAAATGACACAAGCAATCATAAAGAAGGGACACATACTGTTCGGCAGTGCTTTGAAAGGGAGTTTTCACGGTAGAGGATGTAGTCAATACGACGCCCAATCCACGGCTGGCCAGCCTCTGGGTAATCCAACTGGGTGCCAGCAGCAGGAATAGGAGGACTGATATACTGTTTTCTCAGCTCCTCGTTTTCCAAAGTTCTACACAGACAGAAGACAGGGCAGGCTGTCATTTTATTGTAGTGAAGAAACAGTGTAAGAAGTTCTGTTTTTATTATGTTAGTATAGCTATGCTGAAGACAGCAGAGCAGAAACTACCTCTGAAGGTTTTCTGGAGTGTTTACATCATCTTCGTACAATGTGGGCTGCTCCAGTAGAGTCCCTTCAGAAGCAAACCACAGTAATAATTGATGAATTGTTGACTTTGCTGTAGTAGTACCATTTACTGTAGTTTACCAGGTATAAACAGTACAAACCAATAACCCAGGGTTTCTCTTTTCCAGGTCCTGCCCTACACGGATCTCTGTATTCCTCAAACAGACAGTGCTTCTGTTCCAGAAAGTCGTCTAGATGAAAAGAAAACACATAGGAAAAGATAAAGATTCTTGCAGAAAAATACAAAATATTCATAATATAATAGGAAATCGTATGAGACAGACACACCTGGAGAGCAGTTATCAAAGTTGAAGTCGCCACAGAGGACATCAAAAACGACATCCTCATCAGGATCTCTGTTGGCAGCTTGAAAATCTCCAATCCACTTGGTTACCATGTTCAACTGCTCACAGCGAATTTCCCCCTCACCTGATACAAGAACACAATGCATAACAGCTTTCAAAACCTTGCTTGTTTTTTTATAGCAAAACCTCATTTTCATTGTGAGGGAATCTGCAGACCAAATGAGGAACTGTGACTTACCCTCTGGTGCATGAAGATGTGTGCAGTTAAAATAGCCAACCACCTTCTTTTGCTTCTGATTCTGTCCGATTAGCACCTGAAAATTTAAACTCAATGAGTAAATCATATTTTATTTGTGTTCATACAGAGAAAAAACAAACAAACAGTATTCAGCCTTTTTATATGAAGTCTGCAACACAAAAATGACAACTGCTTGCCGTCTAATGAATGACCTTCAGCCACAGTTAAAAATGCAGGAGTAACAGCTCTACATCAAACTGGTGTAATTTGCCCATTGGACCAGAACTGACTACTAAACCAGCTGTGATGTCATAAATTCTGCTTACAGGTTCATGGATGCATTCATGTCTTAAACTTGGATTTTAGGTGCGCTTATAGCACATATACCAGAAAACCATATTATAGTGTCAAACACCGTAGTAGCTTAAACAGAAGTAGCATTTGCGAAAAACACATTTTTGAGTGAAGGGGACTTTAAGCCATGCACCTTTGCAGAGAGGAGGCCCTTGGCAGCCAGTTTATCTTCCCCACGACTGTTGGGAAACCAGTGGTACTGGGCCTCGAGCACAGGGAATCGGCTTGCGAGGAAGAGACCACTGTTGAAGAACTTGAAATGGGAACATCTGCACGGTGGCTGGCAGGCATATACACCAATGTCGTACAGAATGTGTCCGAACACAGGCTTTAGTACATTGGTTAGTTTCTTTGCAGCCCTCTTGTCAAACACTTCTTCTAGGCACAGTATGTCAACATTAGCTGGAAACAATGACGACACCTCCCAGGGTACATCATCCTGTTGGCGGAGGCCCTGAGAGAGCAAAGCTCGAGGAGCACTCCGATGACCCGGTCGACCCTGCTGGTTAGAGTTCTGATTGGAATTGAGAAGAGGAGAAGACGACTCAGTCAAGGGCTCTTCTGTATCATCACAGGGCACACTAACCACTCGGCTACTGGAATTTCTTTCAGCTAAGTCAGGGTGACTTACTGGGGATTGTGCCTGTGTATCTGTAGCTCCATATGAAGATGAGTTGACTGTGGGGAGAAAGCTGTTAGAAGGGCTGAGAGTACCACAGCTGCTGGGAGAGTCAACAAAAATGCGGATATGGGGTCGACACACACCCTGTACAATATGCTGACCGATGGCAGATGCCCGTTTCTGAGTATGTCCCAGGTTGTTAAAGCGGGCCAAGCTGTCAGGCAACAAACAAAGGTTGGCTGTAGCAAAGCCAAATGATGCCTTTCCTACCAACTCAAAGCCTCTGTGGGTCTCCTTCTCTGGAGAGGACGGCGTCTCTCTGTGGTAGTAAAATGGCCTGCGGCAACCCTGAAGAGGTGCCCAGAGCAGAAAGCCTAGGAAAGCCAGGGGAGCAGTAACAAGGAAAAGAATAAAGAAGATAATGGCGCCGAAGAAGACCTTGAGGGGGTGGAGGTAGCATTCCTGCTCCAGTCGCTGGGTGTCCTCCAGCGTGGTGGACTTGCACACAGCAATGAGGCGATCAAGAAACCAGAAACAAGGAAGGATGAGTGCCCATCCCACACTGTGGACACCTGCAACACATCCATTAGGAAAGGGAGACGCCTGCAGGGCCATGCCTCTCCGCCGTCTCTAAACAACAAGCAAGATGAATAACATCCGGACGTCCTGCTCCGGCTGCATTTCTGTGCAAAGTCTCTCCTTCATGGGCTCCACTGGAAAATAAAAACAGAAGAAAGAAAACAAAATGTCATGACATGGCTCCATTCTTGCAACAAATGACAATATTTACAATGTGGGTTCTGAGGAAAAACTGGCTCACTGACTTCATGTCCCTACATGCAGTCATGGAGAAAAAAAATGAAGCATCAGGAAGCTGTACTGACATGTTGGATGTTCACAGGCAGCATCGGACTGGCTTACTGCTATCTTATGCAATACCTCATGATCACTTTTGGAAAAACAAAAACATGGTGTAAACAGCTTATAATCCAGCTGTCACCATCTGCACAGTGTCGCTAACCGCTGGAAAAATGAGACTGCAACTCAGTCTGCCTGAACACCACACCTATGTTTACATATTAGAAATAGTCTGAAGTCAGCGGGTGTGTGGAAAGTACAACCTAATCTTGGAAATTTGTATCTCAGTTATATTTAATCTATGACATATTATAGATAAACATCAAATCTAGGAGTCGGGATCCTCCCCTGAAAACAAACAAGATCTGGCAGGTTGTTGTTTTTTATTTACAGTAAACTGTGTTATAAATCTAAATTATTTTAATGTGACAACTCACACGATGCTGCATCTTCTTAAACGACAGCATGTTGTATCACACTGTTCCCTCCCTTTTCAGACTTTGATTCCTACAACTAGTGCTTGAGAAAAATAGTGCAGCCATTCAGATTACAACCAGGAAGTTGCAAACCCTTTAAACACCCCGATTTTTCACACAAAGACCCCATTCAAAGCAGGCTGTCACAACTTCAAACGTCCTTGCTCTTTTAATTGTGATGCGAGCTCTCTGTGTCGGCTCCTCAGTGGACACTCATACAGGTAGAAACCCCCTAGTGAATCTCAGCAAAGGTAGTCTCACCGGCCAGTGTAGGTATGCTTTTAGTCAACAGTCTCACTTCATAAACGATCTACAACACTTAATCAATGGTATGTGTGGCCACATACCGCCGATGTATTACTGTAGCTTGCAGTCATTGGATTTTCGCACTTTATACATGTTTCATATACAGTCTAAGTACATTTTTTAATTACAAATGGGAGCTGTCACCTGTGACGTTGCGCAGCTAGCTTAAAACAGTGAGCTAACGTTGAAGTCCAGATGGTCTTACCGTAGAGCAGAAACTGGGGCAGTCCGTCTGGTGAAGCCACAACAAAGAGCAGCCGGTGCATGTATTTCCTTTTTCATGAAATGTATTCCCTGGGTTGCTCAATGGAAACAAGCAGGTTTCTGTCTTGAAATCAGATAACCAAACCAGTTAAGTGGACCTTTTGAACATTAACCCATCCTGCTCTTAGCGGCTCGTGGCATTAATAAGCCACGCCCAGATGGCGTTGTCATGGAGTCGAGCCCGCCTGTCACGTGACCTCACCTGGGGCGACCTGCAGTTACGCTGGTAGCATCTGTTGCCTGCATAGACTGTGAGCAGATGAACACTTATTGGTTAATATTTCTAGCTCAGTGTGCAGTGATTGTGTCCGATCACATACTTTCAGTTGGTTAATACGGGTTTGTTCATTTTTCTGTATTTCTTACCAGTGAAGTGAAACTTCAGTTTTGTATCTGCCTTCCTAAGATCTTGCTTGAATAAAGTACATTGTAGAGCAAGCTGCAGTCCAACGTGAGGAGCCTTAATTTATTTCTGAATTATAAGGTTCCTCTAAAATAAAGCAGAGGATAATAATTTTGCTACATTTGTCAGATCAGACGTGAAATTCTCAAAACTACCAGTTCATCCTGGACATCATCTAGTCACATGTGCAGATCATGTAAGCATTTTTGGATAGGTTGCAAATGCTTTGGTATATTCATACAAATCATCAAATCATGAGTTATCTGTCAGTTCCTACATTATCAATTGGTTGTGTCATCTTGATCAGATTTTATGTATTGCAGGTGAGAACATCATAACATCTCGGAATTAGTTAATTGCATACAAAATGCCTGAAGTAGTTGTAATAATCTATGAACTATATATAGCCTATTTCTATACATTTTTATTTGACATTGTTATAATATGTCTATTGTTATAAATGTGTCTTGAATTGATTAATTGCTTTCAAATTAGTCTTTCATTAAGGTGTGATAAGCCCACAGATGCATTAGAAGAACCTTTTATAAGTAAGAACGTTTCAATTTTTTTTAATGTATCACAGTGACATACTCTGCTCACAAATTACAGTGCAAACAGTACATGTGCAAATATTGTAATATTTACTGTAAAACACATTACAGTTTTCTGAGGTGATCCTTTGTGTGTTGCTGTTTGTACTAATTGTTTTGACGATTAGAAATGTACCAAACAACAGAGAAGAACTTGAAGTGAAAGAAGAGAAAGAGCCCTAACACACCCCTGATTATAGGTTTCCCTGAAGTAATTTCTCCTACTCTCCTCTAATACATTGTCCAGAGTAAGTTTATCAGTCAATTTAGTAAATTTATCAACTAATGAACCGTCACTGAAGACCTCTGCGGGACTGCCCATTCATTCAATAGCTCAAACTAATGAAGTCCATGACAAATGCAGACATGCTGTGTCTCATGATCCATGATGTGGGACATCCAGAGCAATCTTTAAGGTTAGCTGGTGCTTGATTAATTATTTTAGTCACACTTTAAAATGTTTTACTGCACACGTATACTATTCAATATGGGAAGGAATTAAATTTGTTAGGTGTTTTTGTCACACTGACAGAGTTTAAGGAAACCTAAATGCTTTTTGTTTTAAGGCATGCACAGTGCAAATGAACAAGGAAATTTGTAACTTCAGTTTATCTTCTGTAGAAAGACAGATTGTTTTATCAGTTTGTACAAATGCCCTGTGATAGGCTGGCAACCTGTCCAGGGTGTACCCCGCCTCCTGCCCGATGACAGCTGGGATAGGCTCCAGCAGACCCCTGCGACCCAAGTGTGGAGAAGCAGGTCTAGAAGATGAGATGAGATGAGTTTGTACAAATTCATAGCCACACAATATTTGTCATGCTTTGTTTATTACATTTGCAGTTTGGAGAAGGTGTCTGCTTTGGACACAGCTGTGACTACCAGAGAAGGAGATGCTTTCTATCCTTCACTGCCATGTTGCAGAGACAGTTGAGCACAAGCAGCAGGTTCTTCTGGAGTTTTCTCGGTGCAGTGGTCATTATCACCTTTCTCAGAAAGTCTGGATTATTGTAGTCAGTTTCCTGGGTGCTGAAGCCACTAGGCCTGTCCTTCAGGATCCCATAGGTGTTGACAACAAATTCATTGAACGGAGGGTGAAGTGCTGGTTTATAGCCATCCTGATTCAGGCTCTTCATAAGGTCTGCATACCTCTGAGTGAGATACAGCTGATAGCCTTCGTCTACCTTCCCTGTCAGTGGGTGTGTGCTAACCTGAAAGACAGGAACAAAGTGTGAGACCTTTTGTTATAAAAAAAAAAGAAAGAAAGAAAGAAAGAAAGAAAGAAACTTCAAAAAATAAATAAATATAACAAAAAACTATAATTTTCCTGCAGCAAATTACAGTATTTTCAGAATTGAAAGTTTTAATAACAATTAACAGCTCATATTCTGTATGAATGTTTGCATAGGTTTTTGGCATTTAACTGGCATTTGATGACATATATTTACACATGAAAAAATAATTAAACTGAGAAAAATATTTTTATTCACCATTTTTTGTTGTGAAATAATTAAACCAGATTGACAGAAAAATCTATGGCTATGTGATATTACACTAATTTTTATCCAATTTATATTCATTGTATAACATATTTACAGTGTTAACAGATTAATGTAGCTATAATAAAACTAGTCATTCACAGTTACAGGTTTTTTTAAATATTTTTATACATTTGTATTACTACTAATATTTTTGTGTATTTTAAAAATACATGACAAATCTGTGACATAAACATTTTTTGTTACAGTGCAGAGCAATATTACAGTCAGTGTTGTTTTCTACATGAAGTGACATGAGGGAAGTTATTGTACTTGTAGTTGAGCCTTTATTCAGATTTTGAACTCTTACCTGTGCTCTACCATGTCACAAGGATATATGTTTTCTGGCGAGTTTGTAATAACTGAATAGATGTCTTCATTAAATAATGTCCCACCTCTTTGATCTTGTCTGCTATATTGAGCAATGTGAAACCATAGAGCCTCGGATGGCCCTGGAAAACATGGGACAGAATCCTCCTATCCAGCTGATAGGCAATCTCTCCGAGCAGCCTCTCTGGGTCTACAGGTGAATTAACTGAAATTAACTCAAAACACATCAACAGCTCTATTATGCTCTAAAATGTAAGCGTGTCAGATAATAGTCACCTCTGATGTTGAGAGGGACATCAGTCTGGGAGCTTTGAACTTCTGCTTTCTCCTCCGTGTCTGTGTACACAGAGCTTTGGATGAAAGACTTGAAGTCGACAGGAGATGAGGTTCGATGTTCACATTGGAGTTTGGTTTGCTGCAAGTCTTTCCTGAACTCTCTCTCATCACAGGTGCTTTGCCACTGTCTGGATGCCTTTGTCCCTGAAACTGCAGGAACTGATCAAACAGAAAACTTCTTGTCATTTATCAATAATAATAATAAGCAGGCTGGTTACTTCAAAGACTCAAAAACCATCCATGTTTATAGGTTTCTATCTCCTTATCTATCTAATTATGGAGACGGCCTTGCCACCATTCTGGATAGGAAATCAGTTTTAACCTTGTTACACTGGTTCCCAGCATGTTATAGCATTTATCTTAGTGTATTTATGATTAATTTAAAATGACTGGTTATTTGTTATATAGTCCCATTACATGCCTGTACATAGTGTTTTGTTTCTTGATCTGTTCCCGAGTCCTAACTGAAAACAGGCAGGTGGCAGTGTCTTTACATTCAGGTGCTGAAATGAATTAAAGGATATAAAGATAACAAGTGTACTTTATTGTGATCAAATATTTAAAAGATATTTTAAAGCTTCCCATCTGATTAGACATTATAGTCGATTATAATATTAGTTGAATAGGTTGCCTTGGACTCTTCATAAATAAGAATTCAGTGTGCTCTTTAAATAATAACAATAATTACTGATAGGTAAATGGTGATCAGAATGCTTTTATTTGGATGTTGCATTGCGTGGTAGGTTTTTTTTTGTTTGTTTTTTTTAAATGCTGGAGCTACAAATAAAGTTGGATCCATTAAGAAGTTGTACGATAAACAGCACAAAATTACATTTCTGCTTGCTTACACCTCTGTATGTCACAATGAAACGTTATCTGTCGGCCAAAGAATGACTCAAATTTAAAAACAATCCCAACCAGGCTGAGATGATACTTCTTTGCTGCCTTACTGACATCTTAACTGAGCCATCGCTGCCATCTAGTGGCAAAGAAAACACACAATACCTGTAAATTCCTCCAGCGTGTCGTTGGTGAAGCTCTGCAGCTTGGCTCTCAGCTCGATGTTTTCCTTCGCTATACTCAGCATTGACTTCAACTGATCATTTTCCAGCCTGAGTTGTTCATGTCTCGCCGGTAAGGCTGCAGCAGTCTGATCCAGGTCCATCATGGGGGCTCCCAGGTTCACAGCTGAGCCACGGACACCAACACAACAACACTAACTGAATAATTTATAAATAAATAAACAGCAACAGAACACAACACACCAGAGGAATGTTTTTTCTTTCAGGATTCTTTTACTCCATACAAAGGACAGACATCAAGTTTAGAAAAAATTCTCAATACTTGAAAGCATGAAAGTTAATTCTTGACTGTAGAAATAGTAGTTGCACAAACAAGAAAAATAACCAACACAAGGTGCACTTAGTAATAACTTTTGAAGTGTTGCATCAGTGGATAAACTTTGCTTGGTTGTCATGGAGACAGTACAGTTGATATTTAAATTCATCAGCTGGTATGATTTCATCCAGCACTTTTTTTTCAGCCCTTCTGAAACCTGCTGGTTTTCTGATTGAGCATGGCAGTTCATGCTAGAAATAGCTGTTTGACAAAACAATCCCTAGGCCCATTTACTAGTTTTTTCCCCAGAGTTGTATCAAAATGGACAAGATGTCCTACAAGTGTAATGGATCGCTAATGAGCTTGCATGTCAACAAATTAATCTCCTTGACAACCAAGCAAACCCCTGCTGAACCCTGAAAAAAAACTTTGAAGTGGACCATGAGTTGGGATTGTTCTGTCAAATCTTTACACTGTTGAGTGGTTTTGTATGGAATAAGATACAATTTTATAAATCAAAATACATCTTTTATACAACAGGTCACATACCTCAGAAAACTTTAATAGTCTCCAAAACTGCAACTTAAACCATCTATTAATAGCATCATAAAAATAGCATTTACATACACTGGATGAAGCGAAAGCATTCTTCAGCTATGTGATTAATACACACTACAAAGCAACCCAAGAGTCGTGAACATAGAAACTCACTTCTATACGTGAACTGAAACAATTTTCTGTCTGAATCTGTATCTGTTGCTCAGCCTCCCCTTGCTCTTCCAATAATAGCAAGAATGTAGAGGAAGATGTTGATGATGTCTGTGTACAGGTTGAGCGCAGCAAAGACATATTCCTCTGGACTCAGGGCCAGTTCCTTGTTGCCAAGCAGCAGCTGCGTGTCCACCGCCAAGAACTGAAACACATAAAGAAATTCATCATGATCCAACATTTTGACAAGGTGGCCCTAAAGAAAGAAAGAAAATCAGTCAATACCCTGCCTCTAATCATGTCATAATACCAGCTTTAAAGACACATCTACTAGTGCCCACGTTTCAACACATCAGTCTCTGACATTTCTACTTATTTTACAATACAGTAGTAGAGAATCAAATTTAATTATTGTTCTCACAGCAGTTAAAACTTACAATTGAAAAGCTCAACAGCAATAAAATCACTCTGAAACATTTACATTAGAAGGTAACTGAAATGAAAATGTGGACTGTAGCTATACAGCACATTTCAGACCAGATTCAATGTGCTTCACAACCGTAGACTGTACAGAGGAAGGACAAAGCTGATGTGATGTCCATTAGTTTGTGGACTCGCATTTTGAAGCCAGGAGTTTGGCACTTGAATGTCGCCATCTTAGTTGTTCAGAGCCAGAAGTGACCATATTTGGATATGAAGGGAGGAAACTAAACTAGCCATGCCTCTAAATCTTCCTCTTTTTGAAAACTAATATCTACCTAATGATGGACTGATTTTCAAATGCACCACCAGAAGTTGATATTAGCTAATGGCATCAGAATGAGACGTGGAACAAAGCATCGATTGAGAATTTCATTGTTGAAAATGACATTTTTTTAAAAAAAATTCAAGGCAATTGAACCTGAAGTTTTTTGGAGCCAGCATCTAGTGGCTATTGGGAGTATTGCACTTTTCACTTCCCTACTGGCCTAATTTTTGATACTTGGTTCCTTCGCTTAGTTCTATATAGTTTGTTTTCCACAAACTATACAAAAAAAAACAACAAGCAACCAATTGGATCAACTTCACTGCCTGAACATAGGATATCAAATAGAACCACTAGCATGGTGTTTCCATAGCCATTACCACAAAACCCCAAAGAGGCTTCAGCGCTTTTGTTATAACTGTAGCCTACGTGAAGACATGACGTAGAAGATCTAAGAGTGTTAACAGCTTTATACTGAGTGAGTAGGTGAGGGGGGGGGGACTGTGAAGACAGACTGTAGCGCTTTATGGACAGGAAGTAAAATTTTGTTCTGAAAAATCTGACACTAACTGGCAGCAAGTGCAGGGATCTGAGAACAAGATCAAGCTGATCAATATTATTCTCTTATTAGGACTCTTGGTTTGGCATTTTGGAATAGCTGTAATCAGTGCAGAGTGTTTTAGCTCGACCAGTGAGAAAACCATTTCAGCTGATCAACTGAGTATGTGCAGGTTGTTGTGCATCTACCTGAGACAAGAAGCCTTGGACTCTCGTTATATTGTTTCAATGAAAACAAAAACAAACAAAAGGTTTTGTAATAATCCAACAAAATTGATAGTGTCTATGTTTATGATAGCTTTTTAAGTTTCTTTTGTTATCACACATAATCAATCAAAACATACCTGACATTTTTACAGTTTGACACTGCCTCAGTGAACATCAGCTGATTTAGATATGACATTCACCACTTAGTGATGCCTCTGATGAAGACAGAAGCTTTCCATTGAAACATGTCAGGTATGTTTTGACTGATTACATGTCTGCTAACAGAAGAAACTTATAAAACAGTTATGTAATGTTGGCAATTCCAAATGAGTTTGACACTATTGGAAAATAAACACTGTTCTCGCTCTGAGTGTTTAACATTTAATTGTTAATGATGCAGCAGGACTGTCGTCAAACTACCAACTCAGTTTAGAAAATATCCAGAGGGTTTGATTGTGTTGTAAATACTGTCACGCTCTTCTCCCACTTCCTTTTCGCGTGGCTTTTTGCAAAAAGCACGTGTATGAACTGGAGTCACAATGGATATACTAGTAAATCTGCACTTGAAAGAAAGCACTCAGTGTATTTTACTGTATTTCAAGGATTGGAATACAAACTAATCATCACTGTTGTTGTCAAAAAAATTATGAAAAGGTCACTCAGTGCATTTTGTATTTATGTAGCAGGTTTTACTCCCTGACCATGAGTTTGCCAAAAGCCACAAAACAGTGCCAAGAGGAATCACACTTAAAGTTTTTGGACAAATCAAGCCATTTATGTACCATTACCAAACTAATTGTATAAGGACTTACACAGGTGAAGAGTAATGCTCCCAGTCCAGCATACACGATCTCCAGAATCTTGTTACGAATGAAGATGCAGAGGAAGCCGAAGACAATCAGGACAATTAAACAGACAAACAGCACACCATAGCAGGAGGTGAAGTCATACTTGGTCTGTGGGAGGAAGTCAAGCGGGACATTAATGTTACATCTATGCCAGAGTGTGACTGATAACCATCACATGAGGCAGGGACTGACAGATACAAACCTGCAGAGAGAAAATGACCACTGTAAAGCACACGAAGGCTGTGATACCCACGGCCATGATCACGGACTCGGTTTCATGGAAGCTGGCGATCATTCCCACCATGTAGGACATGCTGAGAGTGAGGATGGACTGAAAACAACAAAGACAAATGCACTACATCACCAATGGAAATTAACATGGAATTTAAAACTTAAAAATTTAAAACTACAAAATTTAGATTTTGTAGTTTCACCAAAAATTTGTGAGGCTCAGTCTGGATTTTTTTTTTTTTTGTGGTGAGGATTGGGGATTGTTGTTAAAACTAAGAATACAGAATGTAAACTTGTTTTATGGATTCCTAAAACAGAAGGGCCATATAAGGATTATTCAGTAGTCCACATAAAATACCACAAAACTTCCTGAGCTGCCACTTCCTCCCTCCTTGGTTTCCCCTTCAAAAAACAAAACAAACTGTCTGAGTGAGCATACCAGTGCAACCAAGTTCCAAGGGTGTCTTCGGCGAACACTTCCACAGCAGCTGATCACACACACCGACACAAAGAACACAACGTAGGACACCAAGTAGGTCCAGGCGTTCACCATGACAAACTGCTTGACTTGGTCGACAAAGGTGAAAACGGCCACAAAGGCAAACGTCACCATCAGCTGTGCGGTTAACACCAAGAACACCTGAAGAGAATTATGACACAGAATTATATTATTTATAACAAAGCATGTCTCATTCTTATCAAACTGTATCAAAGTGCATGGTTAACTAATCAAAGTAGGTGATGTTTGTAGTATGTAGGTTCTATGTTTTCTGGTGTTTGTGTGTTAATTTTGATTTCATAATTTGATTTCTATTTGAAATATGTATAGGGGTTGCAAGGCCAATACATTAACGCAAATTCACGAAAGAGTTTTGTTTTCGAAAATATTTACTTTCAGCAATGTTGATAAAATAATCTTTCATTGTATATTTTGAAATTAAATGACTACTGTTGGTAAACCACAAATTACCCACAAGATACTTCATTGGATTGATGAAAACTTGTATTTAAAAGATCCACTTGTCACATCTGATTTGCATCACTGCTGAAAATGGACTCTGGTTGTATTAATTTGATCTTATTCTCAACCACAGAATCTTCTTACCTTTCGAATAAAGGCTCTCCTTATGCTCTTGTTATCTAATCCAAAATCAAAGTCTTGATTCTCATGAAAGGGTGGCGGATCGTCCTCGGGATGGTAGACATCATCTGAAGTGGCACCAACCAGAAACATCAAGATTGATTAAACCACACTATGTCCACACTGGAGGAAACAAAAATCCAAACGTTAGAAATACCAACCACTCAGGTTTCCATGAAAGCCCGGGCCTGGTTGAGAGTAAGGGGATGCAATGGGGTTGACATATCCTCCTTGAGGGTTCGTGGCCATCCCCATAGCTCCAGGGACACCCGGTGCAAAAGCAGTCGGTGGAGGGAAAAAGCCACCGGGTATCGGCGGCCCGGCCACACCGCCGGGCGGCACGTTCGTGCCAAATGCAGGAGGGAAGGCTAGATACCCGGGGAGAGTGGGCTGCGTGGGTCCCACCTCCACCGGAGCGTAGTCAGTCTTCTCCGTGCTCATATCTGCCTCAGATCGGGAGCAGAGACTGACGACGGTGCTGGGATAGCTGGGGAGAATGGATGAGTCATATCAAATATTATTAGATTATTATATTAGATTGAAACAAACAGCAATACTCAAGATGACACATCGCGATACATCACAACCACGGGCTGTATACGAGTCACGTGACAAACGCCAACCTCCAGTAGACAGAGAAATAAATAAGCGTCGACACCTTCATTAAAACACGTATTTATATGAATCATCTGAGCCTCTGTCAGTACACGGTCACCAATCCACAATTTAAACCCCGGTTCCGGTTCAGGTTTGATCTCAATGAACCGCATTTCAAATTCCCCGAGACTCGCGAGGTTTACGGAAAAATTAGGCCACAAATTTCACTTGCAGTCGAGAAACCACATTTTTACCCCCCGTAGTCTACATCCTGCGTCTTACCCGGATTAAAACAACATAGGTAACTACATGTGATACTTTGATAAGGAACGACTTTCAGTGTTTTCAGGCTAAATCGCACGGCACAATATGGCCATTTTTCCACAAGAAAAAAAAAAACAATCAGGTTAGCCACCTGAAAAGCAGCCACCATCAACAACAAAGTTAGGATAGAGAATGTCTTTAAACACATCTCACATCGTCCGCAATCAAGGCTTTAATCCCAGCTGGCTCTCCTTCGGATGATCTGAGGATTTCTTTGTAAGTTCTTTGATTTTTAATTGGCACGGCGACTGCCAGAAAACTACTGCTCCACTTCCCTAGCGAAACGGGATGTGCTGCGTTCAGGAACATAGCGTAAACGTAAAAAATGAGAACGGAAATAATTTCACAAGCATCGTCAGGGGAAAGTTACTGTACTGTACTGTAGAGTACTGTAAAGTTTTTTGATTATTAAGTTGTCCATATAAAATAAACCACAATGCATTAATGATATATTCCTATTTCCCCCAAAATTTGGTTTATTTACTCATAACAACGGAATTTGGCAAAACTAGGATCGTGTTTGCTAAATTTCAAGACATTTCCATATTATTAAAAAATATTTAGGATATAAAGGTGTTATTGATCTTCCCAGTTATATTTACTGCATGATATTTCTCTTGAACGCTTTTCCACAAGTCTTAAATCAATTCACCGAGACGCAATTACGATAAATTTGATGTGTCTTGAACGTGCCACGCTTTTCCGTGACTGGGAACCACGCTGTGAACTTTAAGATTGACTGTGCTCCGCCCAAAATGCGTCAGTAAAATCGAAAGTATAAACTGCATGAGAAAAAAACGGAGGATATAAACATAGACGTCAGAGCATCTTATCTACATAATGCCTGGCAAGAAGGAGGAAAGAGCCATATTAACCAGCAGGTGTCAGGAGGATACAGCTTTGGTTCAAGTAGCTGAGGGGTTCAAACAGGGAGAGTCCCAGTATTCATTTCACTGGACCAAAAAAATCTTAATATACCAGATCCTGCACAGCTGCATGTCTGATTTTTTCTTTATATAGACAAACGTGATTAGATCGGATTGTGGTGCCGGTTTGTCAACACAAAACAGGGGGTGGATTACACCACAGGTCCCAGAGAAGGGGTCTATATTTCAGCAGTGTTGGTCTCCTCAACCATGTGAAGGTTTATTAATGCAGACTGTAATTTTTATAAGACTTTAATTAGCTATACATATGCATGGAAAAAAAAATAACTTTAAGGTTTTTGATTATTTCATTTTGTTAACATGACAGCGCATAGCAAACAGCTTCTTCCAAAGAATATTTGTGAGATGCGGGAAAAGGGGTTCATACTACACAAAGCTGTGATATAATGTAAACAGTCATAAGCATTGGATTGTCCATACACCTTAAAATGTTGGGTTGTATCAAGTACCCACAGCTGGGTAAATATGGGACTAAACACATGCTGGGTTAATTTAATCCAATAAACTGGGCTGTTTCCCCCCCTGTGTTGGGTAAAAACCCCCACAATTCTGAGAGTAAACAACAAATGTTAGGTAAAAACACAAAATGTTGAGTAAAGATTACAAAATGTTTGGTATAAATTATAAAATGTTGCATAAAATCAACAAAATGTTGGGTACAACCATAACATGTTGAGTAAAAACAGCCCATCTATCTGGGTTAAATTAACCCAGTGTGTGGTTAGTCCAATATTAACCCAGGTCTGGATTAAAAAAAATGTGTAATCCATTATTAGCCTGACTCTTTACATGCTAAATGCAAAGCTTACATCTCTGAACTTGGCAAGAGAATTTGATTTCATCTTGGAAAGAGAGGTTAATAAAAGTCAAAGAGATTATGTGACAACTCGTTGCTACGTTCCACATTGTAGCTGAACAGAAAACAACACAACACTTGCATCATCATGCATCATTTTGCCCTCTGCTAGTTTTGCATTATTTGTTCACAGCTGTCATCATCTTGTGTCATTTGCATCAAACAACTTGTGACACTACAGAGAATACAGAACAATCAAAGAAGTTAAAGGTAAATTTTCTTTTATTTCCCAAATTAAATTGTCATTTTGAGTCATGCATTACAAAGTGAAATAGGAGATGCCCTTGCATTAGAAAACATTCAATGTCAAAAGACATGAAATGTGGTAAATTTAAAAGGTTAACAGTTCTCACACTGTCCCTCATCAAACTGGTCAAGTATAAAAAGTGACAAAGAGTTAAGAATCAATTAGAGACAATATTAAATCTACAGAAAATAGAAAAAGCTTTGAACTTATTGCTACTTTTCCACTCATTATTTGTTCTTTGTACAGCACGCCAAAGTTTAAATTTCCATCACATGCTGGTGATCTTGGGAAATGCAGCAGCACATGTGGATGCACATGATCTACAGTAGGCTTCATACGAACATATGATAACAAATAAAGGGTTTATTGCTGTAAGGCTTCATAATAAATACATAAATAGCATAACTTAAAAGGCACATTATGAAACATTTATCAAAATGAAAGATTCACATTCAATAATGTTTCTTCCCTTTTGCTGAGCATACATGAGGTGTAAATAAAGGGAAGAAAAGTGAGTGCTTTTAACAGCTTCAGCCGTCACCTCAGCATTTTGTCTTATCTACTATCAAGAAAATACATTTTAAAAAGGGAACTACTTAAGGGTGTCTAATCTATCTCACTCCAAACGATTATAAAAAAATATCAGTCCTAATAAAACACTGACTTCTCAGTCAATGTCTGCATAGCTTTACCAAACAAAATAATGGTCCAAAACGATTAAATGCTGAAAACTGCATGATGATGTAACATGTTATTCTCAAGTGTTTTGGATGGTTTTCAAACTAGTGTGGAAGAAACCTGATCATAAGACATAATGCACTTGGGATTTTTATACAAATTCCACTGCATTTATATATATACAAAATTCAGCATTGATTGACATGAGGTCCAGTGAGTCTACTTCACTTAACAAATATTTTACTGCTGAATAAATATTAAATATCCATATATATCCAATAGTGACAAAATACTGATCTCACTTCAATAAAATATACAGAAATTCCTCATTTGTCTCCACATTGTCTTCAGGCTCTTTGGTGGAAGGTCTGCTAAGTTAAAAACTGAGAGTGACAACCATCATTCAGCCTCTACTGTCTGCTCCTCCTCACTTCACCGTCTTCATGGGAGGAGGTGACCTCCCCATCTTTTCTCCATTAAGGAAGTCTTCATGGTTTTACTGCATGCGATCCGTCTGGAGCTGCTGAGGTTGGTACTGGCTGAAGGCCGCAGCAGCAGCAGCAGCTCCAGGGGTGGCAGCGGTGGCGAGCGGCTGCTGGACAGTGTATCCATACCCTGCTGTGGTCATGTAGCTTGTCGGTGCTGGTGAGGCTGCATATGGATACTGCTCATAAGCAGCAGCGGCAGCAGCAGCAGTGGCAGCAGCTGCAGAGTATTGGGCATAAGCTGCACCAGTATAGTCAAGGTATGGGGAGGTAGCGGCAGCAGCTGTTGCCGTAGCAGCAGAAGGTTGAACATGAGGGATCACCACGCTGGGTTGGACAAAGGCTTGGGGGTAGACATAGTGAGCAGGGATCCTGTAGGACACAAAGACACAGAGGTTCAGAGGAGAGCCACAGTCAGATATGTGTCCAACGCTGAAACTAAAATTCTGGAAAACTGAAAAACAGGCGCCAAATATGTCAATCCAGTCCTCAGAACACAGCAAATCCATTCATTAACAAGTGAAAAAACCCTACCTAGAAATGAAAAGTTAAAAAGCAGCAAAACCACAAAGAAACACAAGCGCAGCTTTTAATTTCAAAAAGCACCTGAATCTGAAACAGTGAGGCATTAAAAGAGGACACGGCCAAGCTCTGCACCCAGTGTTTCACTGAAAACCATATTTGACAAAATGCGAGCTGATCGCAGAACACCACAACATATCAATACAGGAAATGGACATTATTCTGTCCACAGACTGCCACAACAAAACCACACCTACAGGCATGCCCACACATGTTAATAGATCCTTAAATACAAACAAATAGGACAAAACATAGGCTTTATGTGTCTTTAAAGAGCAGCAAAAAAGCAGTAAATTACAATCAGCAGAGGAATTATCCATACAGTCTAATGTCTAATCAAGTGGGTGATTACTTCTATCATGTTCTGCTGAGGCACTTTGTTTATATTTGTTTGAAAAAGAAATGCATTTAAGTTTTTTTTCTGAGTAGTGTAAGAGAAATTGTCTGTCAGGATATAAATGGATGAATTCAACCTTTGTATCTGGGCAAACTTGTCCCCACTTTAAACTTGTGTTGAAGTCACTCTCAGTAAATATACCAAGGAGCAGGTGTGAAATATATCCATCCACAGACAAGTGCCCCCTCCCCCTCTTACAGACATACACCCCCACACAAACATACACACGCCAACTTGACTGACAAGGGAGGCTGGAAGCAAGCTATTTTTGCTCCCCTTGTCCTCTCCAAAGGACAAGCTGATCTCCTTCAGTAACACATGGCAGGGCGCTCGTCAACTGCAGCGACTGCGTACGCCGCACGACTGTCTGGGGGAACTTTCCAGAATTTACTTCATTATTATCAAACTGGAGACGTCCCCGCTGATTTAAAAAGTGGTGCTTTTTTAACAAAGTGTAACATTAGACCTGGTCAAACTTTTTTGAAGTATAACTGCACAATGATCACAGAAAAGTTACACTGCTTTTTTTGTTTTTTAACGAGACCAATTCAATTATATCTCTAATTAGCAACAAACGGGCTGGTATTCTTTGTTTTATGACACAACTTTGTTTTATATCAGCTGCCTAAGTGCTCAAAAGGGCACAGCTGACTTTAGCCATCTCGACTGAAAGAGAGGGGATGAACATTTTGTCGTCCTGCAAGTTGAGAGCTAAATAAAGGTGCTTTGTAAATCACCAGGACACATGGGTAATCCCCAGCACATTACCAAAAGGCTTCATGGGCGCATGGCTCGTCCCACCTGTTGTCCACAGCCGAGCAGCTCTGTCTGTGCCATACATTATTAACAGCGCTGCTGAGTGACTCCCATTTTCCATTTGAATTTGAGAGGCCTTGCAGATCACTGTAGCCAACAGCTGCTGCCCAAGAGACCAGCTAAGATCTTTGTCTCCTAACTACAGTGCAGTAATCATTAAAGTCAATTTATATATATATATACATAAATAGGATCATTAAAACAATCTTCAAACTACGCAATGAATCTACAATCACATCTCTAGTCATTTAGTATCTGAAAACAGTTTAATACGAATCCTGTTTTATAGGGAGCTTTGATATTTTCTGTTACATTTCTTTATAAAAAGTGTGGCTTCAATAGTAACTACATTCATGTGTCCTTTTCTGTGGTGAAAACACTATTTTGTGTTTTTTCATTCACCTTTTGCAATGCTATTGTTGAGTGGCAGCTATTAGAGTAATGATAAAAATATAGAAACGTCAGAAATGTTTACGTTTTCCTAAAAAACTAAATCTCAGCATCGTGTACCTGTAGATGTAAGCTACAAGTGAAAGCAACAGGTTAATAAAAAAAACAAAAAAACCACAGCATCCTGGGTAAGAAAACAGAAAAAGAACTCCCACATGCAAGCCAGTGTTTGTTTTGTTGCAGGGGATCGATTTTTATAATATACACACTGTGAGTGATCATCAGCCCCCCTTTGACAACAAAACACAATCAACTCAATGTTAACTGGAAACCATGAAAAAATAAACCACAGGCTAAAGCACAATCATTAAAAGGGAAGAGAATCAACACCCCATTGCAGAGTTGTAACTCCCTATCAAAACTGATAAAGTCTGCACAAAAAAAGTCTCCTGCACACCCCACCTCCCCCACTGCGAGTAGAAATAAGCACACAGTTAAGCTGAACACCACATCATACTGAAAACAAGGCACACACCAATCTATGTACTATGGAAAACCGGGAAAATAAAAAAAAACAACAACAACAACAACAGAAGACTTCCATGCATCTAGTCACCATTTCAGTTCGTTTGTGTATGTCAGAGTATACAGGTAACACTTTAGTGCTCTGCCCAATGCAGACTCAGCTATTCCTCAAATCATCATGTCCCTTCATCAGCTATTTTAACCGTTACCGACCCTGTCAGATCAGAGAGAGATAGACAACATGAAGACAAGTCCTGCAGGGGCTGGGGACAAATGTTCACTTCCTTCACAGTCAACCCCAAGCATATGAGCACACATAGACACTCACATGTCCTCATTCAGTATGAAACAGGTGGAGGCAAAAATAAATACATGTTTAAAACAGATTATATGCAATCATTTAAGACAGTGACAGGTTTTTTTTCTATTTTATTTTGTGAAAGAAATAAAAGGTCCGCAGCTTAACATACCCATAAGGTCTTTGGATGAATGCCGGATGGATCTGTGGCACACCAAATGCAAATCCTAGAATTAAGACAGTCATTGTTAAGGTTTTCTTTAAAATTATACATAAAGAGATAATTTTGAAAACAGCCCCCCCAGCTAAGCACATGGCAGTCTAGAGTAAAAATGTTTTTTCCAAATATCAACATGTACAGCTGCTTATTCTCAATTTTCTCTTATATTTTTAACTATTACATCAAAATTAAGCATTAACTAGAGTGTCAGCCCCAGCATGCGAGTGGATAAAAGCTGGTGTCTTTGTGTGCCACCTTGATCAAAGCTCTGGTCCAGTCCCTCACCTGGCTGGATGACCCTGGGCTTGGCTCCCAGATAGGCCAGGTTCACATTGGCTTTCCTCCCATCTATTATGGGGTTGGGGTCCTTGCAGGCTCGGTCAGCAGAGGCCCGATCTGCCATGGTCACCTATAGTTAAAAAAAAAAAAAAAAAAAGTTTTTAGTTCACCTCATGTTGCTGTACAGTTTTGTCACGTGTCCAAATTCTGGACTATCTGAAATTGAAGTGTTTTGGACCAGCTAAGAGAACTCGGGTCATATTTCACTTCGATTAATTAGTTAGTATTTCCTCACCAAATAAAGCCTGAGAATAACTACTATCTCACTCCGGTAGTTCAAAAACCTACTCTACAAACAGCCTATTTTAAACCTGACTGGTGACACAGAACAGGAAACAATGTCGCTACATGTTCAACTAATTAATTAACTAACTAAATACCCGGATGTGCACGTGCACTGTCATCTTTAAAAGCAACATTAGCGGGTTGTTACTTACAAATCCATAACCTCTGGATTTCCCCGTCTGCCGATCAGTGATCACCACAGCCTCCTCGATGTCTCCAAACACCTCGAAGTATTTTCTCAGACTGGAGTCCGTTGTGTGATAAGGAAGACCTCCCACGAAGATCTTGGTGAAGGTGGTGTCTTTCTGTGCCGAGTGCATCATTTGTAGATATTAATCAAAGTGACTTTTAATGTCGGATAAAGTAAAGAGGGGAAAATATAAGCGCGGAGTTGAAGGTAAAGAGTGTGCAGCGTGGACAGGCAGCCCCCCGGTAATGTGACTGAGGCTCTGAGGAGGAGGAGGAGGAGGGGGAGGAGGAGGAGGACACCTGTTAGTTTGTTGTGAAGGTTTCCCAGTTGTCAGAGGGTGACACAGATACTTTAACTCCACCCAGATCCAGACCACCACACAGTGTTCAGGCTACCTACTGTCGCACAGCTGCTGCTGAAACAGTGGCAAGGACACAGTGTGCACGACACACACGATCTTTGATTAGTGTGAGCAACACTTCACACTTTATTTCCTGCGTTACTTCTAGTTTTCGTTTTTAGATACTTTCAACTATAACAACCATAAAATGTAAGAATGTTCAGCTTCAGGGTATTTATGACATTCAACGTTTTTCTACTTCAAAAATGTTTTATTTTTTTCTGTAGATTTTTTTTTCAATGAGATTAAATACACATACTTCACATTCAGATTTTTGAAATCTGATTTTTATGTTTACGTTTCTGTCTTTTAAAATGTTCAACTTCTTTATAACTATGAGGATTATTTACAATACTGTGATTTTTATTTTTCATATGCTTTTTAATTTTCCCATTTTCCATTAATTCCTAGTAAATGATTTCAACTCTCATTATTCACTCTCGTATTTCCACATTTCTTTGACTTTCTGAAATCCGGGACGGCTTTTACTCAGTGACTTTGTCAGCCTGTGTATAATATTTTTGAACACGCAGTGTAAAATCAAGTCCTCTGTGTCTCTGCCAGGACTGTAACTGTCCCTCTGGTGAAAATGTTTTATTGTACTCTCTATTTTACTGATCAGTTACATTATATGACCCGTAGTTTATTGTATTTCTTAAAAGAAAGCCTCCACACTGGCAGGAAATCTTTTTTTGATAATGGCATCCTTCAGTCATTCATTCGTTTTGACCGTAGTACCAAAATATTGGAATTAATCTATAAAATACTCAAATACTCATATTTTGTTACTT
>OOFC01020318.1:51075-85907 GCA_900323345.1 Pseudochromis fuscus
AATGATGTCCTTAGACTCTCTGTACACTTTAGACAAAGACTTATTATTCTTAAAGTCCCATTGGGGTATTTGGGGATATTCTTTCAGGGTGGAGCAAGGACTGAATCATAGTACTACTGTTTCATTTTATGGACATCCAAAATTACATCTTGGACACACTGCACACCAGAAAATGTGAATTAAAAACAGCTGACATCAGCCATGCTGCATTCACATGTGTACTGGAAACATGTTTTTCAGTGAGACCTTATTCCCACATCAGAAAATGATATAAATGTTTTTTTATGAAGGGCTTTTTTGGCTTCTTTGATAAAATATCAAATCTTGATAATCCTTTTGATGCATGCTAAATGGATATATAATAACATCTACTATACCAAATTATTATGATGTACTAAAACACACAAAAATATTCAGACAAATGAGTCAAATAAAGAGTCGACACAAACACTGATTGTAAATGTTCTATTCTAGAACATTTTGTACCAATTAAAACAGTTCGAGATACATTATAAATACAATTCTGTACATTATAATAGTGTAAATACTATGTTCAAATACATTTCTATTTACAACTCCTTATTAGGGAGAGCAGCTTTGTTGTCTTCTTTAAAGTAAGGTCTTGGGTTTTTTTTTCATTTACTTGAAATTACAGCTCGAATATTTAACTATTTCTAGTCAGTTCCACAGATCCACCACTTCCATAAAAAATACAAGTTCATAGGTCAACTCTTCTCCACACCTAAACTAGTTTTGCACCATTTTCTCTAACCTGATGCTGTCTATCACCCATTCGTTCCATTCCTCCAAGTGAAAAATTGCATTATTGAGTACCTTTTAACATGTAGTGTTACAGCTCAGTCAGCTAACAAAGACAATGCAGGACAATCAGTTAAAAAGGTATTCAATCAATCAGTCAGCAAGGCAGGATGGCATTTTGAATACCTCTTGGCATCGCAATATACATACGGGTATCAGGTCCATACATTTAGTTATTGTTTAAAACTCTGTGGACTCATCGTGGAGTTCACTGAGTAGTCTGGGGTTTATGTGCCTCTCTCCATGCAAACAGGGCATTAAGGCATCAGTATGTTCAGGCCACAGACCAAGCCGAGCTGCTCGTTTTCAGCGGATCTAAGTGGTGACACGCAGTTTTTCAGTTACAAATATTTCATCAGTCCAATATGGAAGACAGTCGGTGAACTCTCCAAGAATCCTTTCCAGTGCAAGCGTTCAAACAGCAACAGTCTCATGCTGGATGGGGAGTAACTCCTCCACAGTGTTACAGTACATCAACAGGATAATTTAACATGATAACTGCAAACACCGAAAGCAACTCAGGTTTTGCAGGTTTGTCCTCTATTCAGGGTATGTGGCATTACTCCTAGAGATATGGCACTAAGCTTTACTTGGACACATCAATTTTATAGTGAACATACGTACATTAGAAAAATAACATATTACTCATAACAGCAGATATGGAACCGTAGTTCTTTGGTTAGCCCTGACATATCATATTGATGTAAATATCAATGTTTATTAACAGTAGTACATTCTTAATCTTCAAATCCCAGATTACTCCATTATGAGCCGCAGAGGGGAGGGATGCATTGTCTTACAAAAATACTATTTATAATGTTCAGAACCAACGTAAGAAAATGTATGTGGGCAGTACTCCATAAGGACTCCCAGTTAAAAGTTCTCTATAAAAATATCACCATATAGAAAACGCAGATATGTGCATAGTGATTTTTTTCAGTGAATAGTAATTAGGATATACCTGCAATAAAATGCACAGGTAAGATATGCTTTAGGAAAGCATACACTCCAACAGAACACATCAGCTGTGAGACTGGAGTGGTCAGAGAGATGGGAGGAGGGGAGCCATACTGAAGTCAGCCTCTGGTTCACCCACTGGATCTGAGGACCACTCGCTGGCTTCCTGCTGTTCCTCAGAAAACTGGTCCTTCTTTGGGTCCTATCTGATGAGAGTCTGGGGTTCTGTGTCCATGGAGGGCGGCCCTCTGGTGAGACGGGACGGCTTCACGAATACACCGTGGCCTGGTGGACAGCGGAAATACACTCTGCCCTGGACCGTCCCATTGTGCTTACCTATAGGAGGGTCAAGGACAACTGGTATGAGGACATCTGTACTGATTTGTCACATTTATATCCAGTAGACAGTCCAAGCTAATTGTTGTGTATATTAAGCCATAGTGTATTTACATTTGTTGTTTACTATCAGTCTGTTCTATAAAAACAATGATTAAAAAAAACTATTGATATAAAATAGTGGAACTGGCCCAGTATTGACTTGTTGAGCCGACTGTTCAGAGCTGAGTGGGAAACTGCCCTGAGGTCCCAGCATCCATTATTTTTATTTGTTGTAGTGTTTTTAATTACAGTCAGGTGATGACCACCACATTACAAACATCAGATAATTAACTTTATCTTTCTTTTGTATGTGATGTGAACTTTTATACTGAAAGCTGACCACTTGAGGGCAGCAGAAACTGTGATCAAATGTGAACAGAGTATCACAAAGTGTTGTCTGTTCATACATCCAGATGAAACAAATCAACAGCATTTATTTATAGTTGTGTTTGCGACAATCTGAACCATGTATTTTCAATTTTCACTCTCTTTTTCTCCACTAACATGAGAGAGAAATATTAGTTCTTCAGTTACTAAAGGCTGCACCATTTACACCAGTCAGTCTCTAACTTTTCCTGTTATTTAGATGTTTAATCTTTATTTTGAGAAAAACTGTTTTCAAAAATGTCACTATGAGACAGTGAGAAATAAACAGTTGTGTAAAGCTGAGGAGAAATGCAGAGTCTGATAATATTTCTCATCACTGGGAGTAACCCCCCTTCACACTGCTCACAGTCATTTGATCCAACACACAGATGTTTATTATAGCTGCTGTTTAAAACAAACCACAAACAAGCTCAGTAGGTAACCACTGCTTTTTTTGCCCCACTGTGGGTTAATTTGACCATGAAAAATATTAATATCTAAGGTGTTGAGTAATTATATTGATATCACATTTGGTTTTTTTTAAACATGCACATACAGCAAAGACAAACTGAATAGAAGTTCAAAAAGTAGCTTGTTCACTGGGATAAAAAACTATGTAAAAAACACTATTTCTAAATAATGTCACCATACTTCAAGCTGATATTGTTGCATAATTAATGTGTATTTGTCTGTCCACTTAAGCGCTTTAAAGGAACTCACCCACTGCCATGTCCAGCTTCACACCAATCCAGATCCCCTTAGCAAACTCCACCCCTCCTACATAGTGGACCGTTCCTCTCCTCTTCCCCACCCACACCTGCTCTCCAGGCGCCATCCAGTCGGGAAGCTGAGCGACAGGGGTGCTCTCGTCCCCACTGGAGTCCCCGGAGGGCTCGGCGCTGCTGGGGTTTGGACTGGGACAGGGACTCCCGTGAGGCAGATCTCCCTGGGCCGGCTCCTGGATTGGAGGCTCTCCTCCTGCTCGTGGAGCTGGGGTGGAGGATGGAGCTGGAGATAAATGTGTGAGGGAGGAAGGTGATGCTGGAGGTGGGACTGAAGCAGAGGGAATTATTAGTGCTGGGGATGGAGCTGGGGCTTTGTCAGAGGGAGAGACTGGGGCTCTGACTGAAGTGCAAACTACTGCTGTGTTAGGGCAGGACACAGCTACACTAACAGGGTCTTCATAATTAGGACATTTGCATATTGCATTTTCGGACGTAGATGTCTTAAGAATACCATGCACATCAGAGAAAAGCTGATTGTCAGTGTCACATGTTTTTACATCGTCTGCTTTCTTCTGCTGGTTTGTAGAAAACTCTGACTCCTCCTGCTCCCATCCCTCAGTAAAATGTGCTAATTCACTCTCTCCAATAATGTCGTCAGCACCTTTAAAGTCCGTGAACTCCTGGCTGGCACTGAGAACACAGTTGTGAGGCAGAGGGAATGACTGCTGCTTATCTGCGCAGTTAGGAATACTGACAGGCGTGGAGGCTGAATGGGTGAGCAGGTCCTGAACCCCACCTGCTGAAAGAGGTGGCTGCTGGGTGTCACTCCCTGCAGGAACACTTTTGGTCTGGGTGCAGCCTCTTCCAGCAGGACAACCAGTAGGGTCATGGGAGTCTCTGGAGGTGCAGCTGAGGTGGTCAGAGCTCTCACTGGCGCTGAAAGGCAAGTCAGACAGCGTGGCATTGGAGGCACTGTGTGAGAAGTAGCCACTAGTGCAACTGCTGGCCGTGGGGCTTCGGGACACCTCTCTCTCTCCACTCCCACCTCCGCACCGGCTTCCCTTTAAGTCTGAGCGAAACCCCTCCTGGCTCTCCAGAGTGGCGTTGTAGATCTCAAAGTTTGCAAAGTCCTCTGGGATGTAAGCCTGGAAGCCACTTTGGTCCTGAAGGCCCCGGTTTAGATGCAGAGTCATGTCTACATCCGTCTCCTCGTCTTCAGAGTCCTGCTGATCAAAACAACAGCAGCAGGACAAAAGACACATCCCACCAGATGTGATGTTAGCTTCAGCCTGTGTGGAGCATTAGTTTATGTAAACACTTTTTTTTTTCCAAAGAGTATGGAGACAGTGACAAAGGTGTAAAATGTGATGATGGAGCATGAACACGTGTGAATATTGTGGCAAGTTTGTGTCTGTTTTACTAACTGTGAGGTGTTTGCTGCTTCACCACTGTACACATGTATAACATTTAACATGGTTCACTCAACAGAGAACAGTAACACAGACAATGTAATGCACACATGCACTGTTCAACTGGCTCCAAGCACATAAACAACAATGGTATAAAGTGTATTTTTCTTTTGAATACAGTACAGTAGTCTACAGCTGATTCACTGCACTCGTACTGCATTATTTTTTCCTTGGCAATGGTCTGTAAAGCAATTCAAAATCTTCTATAGAAATAAATTGTGTGATTTATTATTAGTGTAGCTATGCCAAGTACATAAAATAAAATAACACTGGATAATAATAATTTTGATGTGTTAATATTTATGATTTTAAAAAGACAGAAGTCAGTTGATCATCAACAACCATTAATGTATTCATCGCTCTGTAACTTCAGCTCTGATTACTGTTGGACCTTGTAAACAAGTTATATTTGTCAGATGGTTTATATGCTGCCAGTTTATACACTGACTCTGACGGGCACTAGCACCAAGACGACTCAAAGAGGGTCCATGTGAAACCTTTCAAACATAATTATGTCAAGGTGTACGCCCTGTGAGTGTGATACAAGAGTGAGAGCATTTATCACACCAGCGTGTCAGTGAGTGTGTGCATGTGTAAGACTCTTACAGTCCCCCTCAGTGCGGTGTGTGCAGCACTTACAGCAGTGTGTGGCAGTGTGTGGCAGAGCTGTCTGCTGGTGGGAGTGGAGGTGGGGGTGGAGGTGGAGGTGGAGGTGGAAGGCTTGCAGTGGCCCTCGCTGCCTGCCCTGGGTCGGTGCCAGGAGCAGGGAGAGGGGAGCAGTGCAGGGCTGTCCACACATGAGCGCATGCTCTGCGGATGGGTCAGAACAACAGCACACACTTCACACTCACACACACACAGCATGCATGGAGCTGGGCAGGCCAGTTACACAGTTAGTGCCATGCAGTTGAATAATTCAAAAAACACTGCTTGAAGTGTCCTAAGTATGAGGAACAGTACTTTTTATTGCAAAAACTTTTGTTATGAGCAGTAGGTCCATATGTTTGTAGTCTCCTGACCTGTTTGGATGCATCCTTACAGCAGTTTAGCAAAAACCTAAATGCTTGTTGTCAATAAACACAGAGAAAAATACAATTTTTCCAGGTTGGAGCTATTTATATACCTCTGCATTTGTACACTGTCAAATATTTTCCATCTCTTTTGCTCTGTTTTGTTACATTGAGACTTCTGGCTCCCAGCCCCAGTATTCCTGATGTGACCTAAGTTCCCACTCCTCTTTTAGTCCACTTCAAGAAAACAAATATGTATGGTTAGTTCAAATGATCAGAACAGCCACAAACTATCTGGAAAATCCAATTATCACAAACAAAATCAGACATGACACATAGACAGCACAGCTTTGTCAAGTTAAGTAGCGTGGCTATCCTCAGCTGAAGTCATGCTCCTGTGAGTCATGCGCTTTCCGCTCAACACAGTGATATAAATAAAGTGGATGATGTCATCACACTCAACTTCAGGCCATTAGTCATTTTTGTCAATGTCATTATCATGTTTTGAAAAATGCCATTTGATATGGTAAAATGATAGTGGACTGACAAAACAAGGATATGTGGAGTTGAAGAATAGTTCAATGGTCTGTTTGTGACAAAGTGAATGTAACTCCCTCCTCCTTACCTCCTGTCCCAGCAGTGGCCGGGCCTCCAGGACTTTCTTTGCCTTGTTTTCCTCTTTGACAGGAAGAAGAGATTTGAGGAATTTAGGCGGCTGTGGGGAGAGGGCTTTGAAGGGGCTGGAGCTGAAAAAGGTTGGACTCTCAGGAACCAAGCCTGCAATAATGAAAAAACACAAATGTTTGGTTTTAAAGTCAAAATAAAGTCAGGATACGATGTAGCTGCTAAACACACATTGTTCCTGTGGTTCACCTGGGGTCTCCTTGTTTTTGACAGGTGTGCTACACAGGGAGCCTTCCTGAGGGTTGCAGTTGGAGCTGTCCATGTGATCACAGTGGTCCTAGACAGTAACACACAGTTACAGTCAACTTCAATAAACTTTTAACTAAGAGGCTTTTGTAAGCTGTACTACTGCTTCTGCCAACTATCTATAATGTATATTTATGACCCAAGGAGAGAGATTAAGTAAAAAGATGGGAACATCCCATTTAAAATCTTATAAAAGGAACAGTTATGATAAACAGTATCACCTAAAAGAAAATGTAATATATAATCACATCATAATAATCAGAGGTTTTCTTACACATTAACCAGCTCAGAAAAGCTTAACAAGCATTTTTGTGCATAATGTTGTGATTAAGCCAAAATATGGTCCCAAACCAAGAAAAACTAACTGCAGACACATACAGAAAAATCTGACTTTGTTAAACCAAGCCTGACGTACCTTACAGTCATCGTCCTCACAGCCTGTCAGGTCCATTTTACTACACGAAGACTAGCGAGGTAAAAAAAAGATGTTATCAGTGTTAGAAATGTTATTATATTATGGTTAAGCATTTTTTCCCCATATGGCCAGTGGGCAATGCAGCGAGTGATGTATTAATTACATGCTGTACATTTGGTGTGCTGATACTCCTTCTTAAGTGTCTCCCCTTAGCGGCGAGTGCCTCCTTCACTGTCACAGCCTGTGGGGAACAGAAAAAACACTGAGCACATTTCATCTCAATGCAAACATCATAACTCAGTAAAGATGTTCATTGGGTTGTGCGTCATGGTGTGAGTGTGACTGCGTGTGATACCTGTCGTAACCTCTCCAGACTCAGGATGTTCTCCACTTCCAGAACTCCCCGTGTGTATTTCTCTATGTAGGTTTCACCGTCCTGAGTCTCCTCGCTGTCCCCGCGAGCCGCCATGAGGGCCAAAGTTTCCCTCTCCTCTGGCTCCTCTGAGGCCTGCAAAGACAGAAGAGACAAAACTTAGCTGACAAAGACAAACTCCAACCTCCAAAATACATTTTAGTGCAGAAATGCGAGAGTTGTACCTTTGGTATGTTGGAAACGATCTCATAAATCACACCGCAGGAGTAAAGCGTGTTCTTCAGAGACATTCTCCTCTTGAGACTCTGGGTGAAACTCTGTATGAAGCAAATCCACAACATGTTCAGGAAGACATGATCCACCACCAGAAAGTTTATCTTTGACCTCCGATTACATCTAAATCTGCTAGTGTTCACCTGCTTGTTGTAGATGTTGACAGCAATCCTCTTGCGCAGCACCAGCTCCATGGAGGCCGGGTGGCTGAGCTGCACCGTGGCTTTAATGATCAGGTAGATGCGTTCATTAGGAGAAGTGACCCGGTTGAGGTGCACAGAATCATGAATGGACGAGTCCCAGGAACACACTGCAGACACCTGGTGAATTAGAAGAGATGTGTTTCATTCATGGATTTCTACAGAGAGAGTATCTGTGCTGGGACATGGTTTACACTGATGTAAATGGGCTGCAGCTTTAGGTTTGGCTAATCACTGCTTTACAACAGTTTAGCATTGTAAAGAGAGGAGTGATTACTGTATGGTTGGTGCTTATGACCAACATCAAACACAAAGAAAATGGATTGAACTTTCTTTTAAATGCTTGCTCTCACAATTGTGTAATTATTCAATTATGCACATAACTGAAGCAAAAAAAGATGTTGGCCTAAAATGCTTTTACATGTGATTAAGCCCCAATAAAAATTATTCTAGTAACAGCTTAAATATTAAACAAACATAATCCATGATCACAAAGGCCACTTGACTTGAAAAAATTTGTGTATATTTTAACAAAAATACTCAACAAACAATTAATAAACAATGAAACAACAGAACAGTACACACTAACAGAAGAGTATATGCTAAGACCTCAAAGTAGACATCTCTCAAAATACAGCAACGAAACTCCCTCTGCCCCAAAGTGTCAATCTTAAGTTACCCACACCAACATACACACAGGTCTTTCTTACAGCTCTGGCCACGCTGATAGAAACAGAAAGTTCTTCCTGTGCGTTCTCTTTGTGGCCACACGGGGGCGGTAAAGTCAAAACCTTTCCTCACCTCCTCATCACTGTGCCTGATGATGGGCAGATAGAAGAACTGGCTGCCATGTTCTTTGGGCAAGATAGAGTTAACGCCTGCAGCATGTGGGCCGGTCAGCTGCTCATTCACTGTCAGATTATCCGCTGGTGGCAGAAAAAACACAGTTAGCATTTGTAAAGCCAGAGCAGAAACCTGTGAAGTAAAGTATGTGTTTGCCTCACCATTTAAATCCAAGAAGAGGACAGGAATGTGAGCTTCCATCCCTGCAGGTGGAGACCTACGAGCAGACGGAGGAGCACAGATGAAGTGAATGTGCTGTGTTTGGTGGAGTGTTTCTGTTTTGTTGTTGTTATTTACCAGTCTGCAGGAGCTCCCGGGATGCCACTGCCAGGTGCAGGTACCAGCACTGCATTTCTCTCCTCAGTCAGGCCAACCCACTGCTCCACCAGCCGAGCTTCACGTTCAATGTCCTCTTCTGACTTTTCTGGATGTGCACAGTGAGGAGGTGAGAGGTTTACTTACAGCAGACTGAGGAAATGCAAAAACAGAAACAGCTGGACAGGGTACAGGACTCACCGTGTTTGTTGATGATTTTCTTGATTTGCTCGTCAAGATACTCCCGGCGTTTGATCAGGGCGTCTGACCAGCGCTCTCTGACACAGTTGAGATCTTCTTCCTGTAAGCAGACAAACAACAGAGTGAATGCCAGGTGGCTCAGAGAGGCAGAGGGTCTGCTGGAGGGCACAGTGAAGCGTTACCAGGGGGTGGTGAGTGAGCACACGGCTGACTTGTCTGACAGGTTACTGACAACTGCAAATATTATTTTGGAGAAGCTTAGTGGAGGCTGATCCTGATATTTGCTCCCAAACTCAAGATGTTAAAAAGTCTTAAGGTCTGTAATTAAATTGTGATTTAATTTTCAGAACACACACACACACGAAACCTCCCTTTAACCCCTTTGCAGCTCATCATTCACACACACACTTTCATGCACATCCTCAAATGCAGGTACAGCCACCCATAGTCCTACCTGAATGCACAGCAGATCACTCTGTGAGAGACCCACAGAGAGCAATTCCCTCTGCAACATCCACAGTACTCAACAGACCTCAAAGCCAACCATGTAACACTCCTGATGTCAGCACACTTTCACCATGCAAAGTACTGTGAATCATGCAGCCATGCAATGCCCATGTGATGAAGTGAGGCTTATAACTTTTGCAGCTCTTCAGTAGTGACAAGCAAACAGTAGCATTAGTGTGCAGAACCTGAGGGGAAAGGCAAGAGAGAGCGGGACAAGACCCTGGCACACATGCCTGCTGGCTGGGAGCTCAGCCATGGGAGGAACTGTGTTTGGCATCGAGGGCTGCCAAAGAATGGCTGGTGTGATTGATAATTACAGCACCAGAAATCATCCGCATGTGCAGCTGCTGTTTAATAAAGCACTTCTTTAGTCGGTAGAGGCACAGCCCTCTGCCTCCTGCCTCACATGCCCTCAGCAAAAAGGCCTAGTCACAAACACATGATCAGTTGGTTTCCTTCATGCTGCAGAGTGAACTACAGGGGGAGCAGCAGCAGGAGGAGACTGGGAGGGTACCTGATAACTATCCATATCGTCCTCCGCCTCTCTCTGGGAGGAGAGAAGACACTCAGTCAAATGTGGGGAACCAGTAAAGGCTTGGACATGACAACTCAGAGCAAACTGTTTACTGATTGTGTAGTTTTCTTTTTTATGTGAGACGTTCATGTTTAGATACTTTTAAGGAAATAATAATTCGCCCTTATTTCTTCTTTTAAATATTCTAAATATGAAGAAAACTGGCCCTTCTTGGCAGGAAGGGACAGTCCACATGCATCCTACACCAGGGCAAAACAGTGCATGCTGACAAAACTAACAAGGCACTAATGAGTTTGTTTATTACTCGGCCTCCTTTACAATGACTGCCAGCTACCCAGATGGACCAGTGATGGCACGAAACCTGAGAAAGACTAAACATACTTTGAGTGAATCAGCATAATGTTGTATATCTCTGGGATGAAATGGGCACACTGTTTTCAAAACACATTTCTGTTTTGTGTCACTTACACACAGATCATCATCAATGTGCTTGATCCCAGCACAATATGTTCTTCGTCCACGTAGCGTGTGAGTGAGTGAGTATATGCATCGATGTGTGTGTGTATTTTACACACCTGGTAGCTGTCGAGTGGTCTCTGTAGTTTGGTGGATCGAGCCGACACGCAGCCAATAGAGACCGACAGCAGAGCCTCCACCAGCAGAGGCAGAGTGCCCGAGTTCTGGACCGGCTTCACACACACCTGCAGCCGTCTGGAGTGACCCTGCTCAGACAAATCATAATTACATAAATAGTTTTGATATTCTTGAGTGTGTTTGATGCCAGACAGCCTGAACTAAAGGAAACTTTCAGCTTTTCCCCGACCTGTCGGAGTTGGAAGACTCCTCCTGTGCTGATGTCTTTTCCAGGATGCAGCTCCACAGATGAGTACTCTCCCTGCTCATTCAGCTCCTGGATGGAGATCCACAGCTCGATCCTGCGAGACACCTCACTCCACCTTGAACATGCAACAGCCAGAGTTAGTGAAATATCAGTGTTGGAGTGTGTCCACAAATGTAAAAGTCGACATGTGATTCATCAGACCTGTCTCGGAGCGTCTGGGTCTTGGCCTCCAGCGCGTCCAACTCCCAGAGAGAACGTCCGTTCCCGGCACAGCGGTGACCCCACACTTCTATGGCCAATGCTCCATCTGATATAAACTCTAAAAACTCATCTGTTACATGCACAACGTAATCCTGGAGAAAGATAGAGGTTTGAAAATAAAGGTTAATAACAAAAGTGACAAGAATCGAAAACAATCCAAAAAAACTCAAGCTGAAAAAAGCATTTGCTCATTTTCTTACCTTGCAGTGATCAAACTGAACAGTGAACTGAGCATCTGGGCTTCGAGGGGAGGGTCTGTCTGGACTGACCATGGGAGGAGCCACAGTGGGCTCACCATGCTCCCAGAAGGTGTACTGACAGAAGACAAAGTTGGACAGATTGAGCGGCAGCCCTGTGGCCTCCCTGATCCGAACCTACAGCGATGACACAAGCAGAGAGGATGAAGATTATGTACATAGGTAATCTCAGAACTCAAGTCTCCCATCTGCAGATGGATAACTTCAAAATGTCTTGGTTAGAATACCCTGCACGTGAGGCGCTTGGCCATGTGGACGATTTCTCCATTGGTGTCCATGACCTCGTAGCAACTGCTCTCACTGGAGTTCTCTGATGAGTCGTCTCCTCCAGACAGGCGCTCTGGTACAGCTCCACTAACTCGCATCAGCTCAATGTGCAGCCTGCCTGCAACCTGCACACATAAGCAAAATAAAAGTGGTCATCACTTGTATCTAAAAAGCTCTTAAATGCCCTAAATGTCTTTCAAAAAATACATAAAAATTAAGGTGTAAATATATATGGAAACTTTTTAAGAGCACTTTTTTTGATGAATTTCAAATAGTTCGTTATTCATATTGTTTTTTATTTAAACGTAGAGGATTAAGAATACTCAATAGCTGCACAATTAATAATTTATGTCTTCAAAAACATGCTGTGCCCTTACTTCTCCCTGCTGGCTGATGATGGGGACAGCGTATTGCAGTTTGACATCATGGAAAAGGCACTCGAGAAAGATGTTGGCCACTCCTATCAGGTTGTGGTTCTCTTGTGCCTCATAGAATGGATCACAGTACTTACTGTTTGCTTTGTTATACTGGAATAAAACAAAAGAAAAAACTTCATAATACAACAATTTCTTTCCTTTACTACTCATCTTATCCTGTTTGTGGTTCCTCTGCTTCTCACCATTTCTTCAGTGCCTTCTTTCCAGTCTCTATAGTGGTCTCTCATGTCTACCAGTTTGTTCTCCAGCTTCTCGATGGTCCACACCTGAGTCCCCTTCCCTTTCCTCCGCACCTGAATGGCAGGCTCGCTCACTATTGCTCCCCGCTACATAAAGAGACACATTTAAAATGAGGCAACTAAATATTCACATCTTTAAAATTATGGTATTAGACTCAAACAGAGGATAATAAAAACACAATATTTTAATGAACAATGAAGGGTATTATTTTTTAAAGGTGTGTTACTGCTGGGGGTTCAGAGGACTGACCTTGCGATTGGCGCTGAGGTTGGCGGCAGGAATCTGAAGAGTGACCTGATAGTCGGTCAGTTTGCTCATCTCCTCTGCCAGGAAGTTGGCCTCTCGCACCAAAGTGTTGGCTTTGACGACCTGCTCTCTGAGCCGAGAAAGACTCTGACGAAAAAGCTCATCCCTGTCACCAACAAACACATGTAAACAACACAATGTAGACACCACAAGTTGATATCAAGTTGATGTCATACTTCATGAACGTTCGGTGCGGACTTACATATCTCCTCAAGACATGTTCGAAAACTGATAAATAATTTGCTTTGAATAATCACTTGTTCCTTTTGTGACAGGGTTTTTCCATAAAGTAAGTTCATTTGCCAAATTATATGTTCTTCTGTGTGTCACCTACTCCTCTTCCTTATTTAAAAATCCACAAAAACATATTAATAATTACAAACTGACTAGTGAGCTAGCTGATTAATTCCTGCATATAAGATTTGTCTATCTCTCTGGTATTTTCACAAACCCTTGCACTGGAGTGTTGTTTCTGTGTGTGTGTGTGTGCGCGCACTCCACTAACCGCTCCTCTGTCCACAGTCGCAGCTTGCTGTGCGGCGTGTGCATCGGGAACGTAAGGCGGTCACTGCTGCTGCGGTGGTGCTGCGGTGTTTTCTCAGGAGACAGCTGTTGCCGTAGCGACTCCAGCTCTCGTTCATACATCATCCTCTGCTCTTCCAGAGCCGTCCGCTTCTCCTCCAAGTACTGTTTCTCCAACACCTGGACCACATTCTGCATCGGGTCTACATGTGTGGGAAACAGTTTACAATCCAATGCACAGTTCTTAATTATAACTTACAGAAGAATAAATGGGAAATGACTCAGTAAAAGAAAAGACAACTGTAAAGTGGGAACCAATTTAATTATAAAACAACTAGATTTTATTATTAACATTATAAACAATTATTTACATTGCTATTTCTCTCCTAGAGTGTAATAAATTATCTTCTCAAGTGTACTTAATTTTCTTACTGTAATGTTTTGTTGTTAATGTTAATGTTACACCCCTTTATTTTTTTATTTACCAACTTTACTGCTATATCTTCTCAACTACAAAAGTTGCTGCTGTTCTATGTATAATATTATAATCTATGACTTCTGGCAATAAAATGAATATATTTGGGTTGTTTTCGCTTATTTTCAAATGATAAAAGTGTCGTAATGATATATAATGGATGTTAAGATACAGTCAGGGTGGCTGGAATCAGCTGGTGCTTGAGAAACCAAACTACATTACAATCTGTACACAACTGTGGCCTGAAAGCCTTGAGGATCATGTAGATTGCAGAAGGCAGATTATCCCAATCATACCATTGTTTCCAAGAGTCTTCATTATGACCTCCATCTGAGCAAACTCGTAGCTGTAGTCTTGCTCAGAAGAGGCTTCGCTGGCCGTCTCCACATCTGCCTCGACAAAGCTCTCTCGAGGAGAAGCTCTCTCCAGCTCCTTCAAACGGTCCCGCCGCTTTCGTTTAGGCAGATTGATCCTACGGCGCAACAGGACTTCTGATCAGTGACTCTTTAACTTGACTGCTTGACTGTTATTTTCAGAAGAGGATGCATACCTGAAGAAGTGATTATTTCCCCATAAGATACGATCTCCATGCCACAAGTGTACTAAGCAGTCAATCATTGTACCGTTCACACAAGTTCTGTAGAAAACAAAAATTCAGTGTTATCAGTAAAGACGTCTAAGAGGATTGTAATTTTCAGCTTTATTAAATATGGAAAAGTGACTAATTGAGAGGGAGCAATGCTTTTGTAGTGTGAGGGAGACATGGCTCTGATATCAAAGTAGGAGCTCAGATCACAAGATTCCTGTACAGTGAGGTCATGTGAAACTCTGAGGTCCAGTCATCCATGAAGGAGGGAGACAACAGAGACCTACACACAGACAGACAGACGGACAGACAGACAGACAGACAGACAGACAGACAGAGAGAGAGGACATTGGAAGTATTTGTATAGTAGCTCACCTGGCATTCCCGATGGGCATCAGGGTGACGTCACCATCTGGGCAGAGCTCCAGGACACAGTGTTCTGGCTGGATCCCGATCCCAAAGAGCTGGATGTCCTGAGACGTGTCTGCACCCACACGCGTGTGCTCCTACACACAGGTGGAACACAGATTAAAGAAACTATAATAATAGATTTAATGTAATTACTTAATCAAACTTTTTGGTCAAAACTCTAAAATCCACAGTCTTTTATTTACTGAACCAATTTGCACCGGAGCACTGCAAAAACATTATGTGTAATTAATAATTCCTCAGTTTCAGGACAATCAAAAGTAAAACTGAAGCAAAACCAGGTCTAAGTGAAAAAGCTTGTGTGCAGAGGGGGCGTTGTTAAACAAACATCCCAGCTTCAAGAGGATGTCCGACCCTGCAGCGAGCTAACCCATTTCACATTACCATAGTCATTCCACACTGATATGCCAGGCTGGCCACAGAACTCAGACAAAGGCCTGTTGTTCTGTAAACTGCAGACTGCTTTCTCGCATGCCTCTGCTCTTACAGGTCCAGCTGAACGGACTGGACTAGACGGATCGGTTGTTCCACTTCAGAGTCCAGACCTGTTCTTTCTGGGCTCCTCTCCTCTGCTCTCACACTGTAAATATCACTGCTGTGGTATTTGGAGTACAGAGGTAGTCTGTGTGAAGGGGTTTAACAATAAACTATAATAGCAGTGAGTAAGTGACTTACCAGCCCTTCTGTTGCAACTAATTTAGACTTAATTTACACAATTAATAATTCACAATTTTGACTCGTTGATACACAAATTTTGTCCAGATCCTAAATTTCCCTGCATTTAAAAATCAAACTGAAATAAATTTCTGCAACAGTTTTCTTTACATCACAAAACTTAATCATTAAAATGTTTGGAATTAGCATTGAGGTGTGATGCTGACATGCACTGTGAATAATATATTTACCCTATTTAGAGATCCTTAAGTTGAACTTTAAAGAAAACATTGGGAATGAAGCAGGTTATGGGATTGAACTGAGGCATAAATGTAAAATCTATAATGGTAAACATACACTGTAAAAACTGCCATATCACACTGTACAAGCTGTATTACCTTCAGGTAGTAGACGAGCAGCTCGTTTAAGGCAGGATCAGCATTCAGGTTGACCAGGAAACATTTGTCTTCGCCCACTTTAATCCCAGAGGTTTCCAAAGAGATACCCATGCTCTCCAACTGCTTCTGACGCTCCTGTGAACAGAGGTAACAGATAACAGTGCAGCTATAAATATTAATACACAGAGTAAGAGTTGAGGTTTTAGAGTTTTCTTCACTGGTGTGCGTACAGTAGCGATCTCCTCTGTCTTTCTGAGCTTCTCCTCCCAGGTGACCGTCATCTCTTGAATGAGTTTCTCGGATTCGTGCAGTTTCTCCTTCAGCTCAGGAGCCTTCAAAGACTGAAGAATAGGACAAACAATCAGAACCATGTGACTGTTGGTGAATCTGGAATGAGTTCAGTAATAATCTGGTCTCACCTCGGCCTGAGAGAGCTGAACTTTAAGCTTCTCCACCTCTTCCCTCAGCTCCCTGATGATCCGGGCGTTGGGGTCTTCGTTCACCACGGCGTGGTTGACAATTCTCTTGGCTCTGTCGGCATAACGTAGCGTGGACAGAGTCTCCTCATAATTATCAGCAGCTGGACTCACTGTGGCTATCATGGCTGTCTTGCTGTTTCCACCAAGGTTGTCCTGATGTAAAGAAAGAAAAAAAAACATATAGCAAAAAATATAAGCTGCAAAATTTTACTTTCCAATCTCTAAAAATTTCAGCACACGAGAGCCATCACATGCTAACTAATAAAACATAAGGTGCATAAATGTGTGTAATTTATGGGTCAAACCTTCAGTAGCCAAGTGAGAACTGAGTCTCTGTAAGGCACAAACTTGGCCTTCCCCTTTCCTGCAGACTGATCAGCCAGAGCAGAAATCACACAGCCCAATGTGGTCAGAGACCTAAAACCACACAGAAATACATAATACACAGCTTTTAGCAAAAGACTAGACTCACTTGATTACACATACATTTGTGTGTTACTTTCACAATAAAATATACCCACTTGTTTATATTGCTGCCTTCTTTCAGTCTCTCTCCAGCAGCTCCAGTCTTGGACACTCGTTCACTTCCAGCCAGGTCAACCAGACTCATCTTGCTCACTTTCTCCCCTGAATTCTGTTTACATTTAAACCATGAACAGACCCAGGACAAACACATGTAAAAATTATTTATTCATAAATGTGTGTCCACATTAAAAAAAAAGAGAATCATTGTAAAGGTGATTGAAAAACAAAAAAGACTGACTCCAGACTGCAGATCATAAAGCGTCTGTGTGACGATGATACTGAAAACAGCGTGTGATCGACTGCTCTCCTCATTCATGTTGGTGGCTGCAACTGTGCGAGATTTGTTCCCCTCTGACATTAACACCTCAATGTCCTAAAAAAGAAAGAGGAAGGTAAGGAGAGAAAGTGAGAGAACGTTTAGTCACTGGTGCATTTCATGTGTTTGTGTTGGTCTAAACGTGGCCCAAGGCTGTGGGAAACCCACTGGACTAATATCAGGCAGAGCACAGGAACAGAGGAACAGGGTGGGGATGTTTCAACTTAATTAAGGAAGGACCTGCCAAGGCTTGGCATATAAACTACACTGAACCCCATGACTACATCTCACATTAGGAATATGTGTCATTAAAGGTTTTGTACTTGGGAGGATTTTTAGGTTATTCCAAATGTAAACCAGGGGCTGGACAACTGGGGATATGATGTGAAGGCATTTCTGCTGGATGCTATGAATCATGTGCAAGTGAAATATGAGGCAGTCTGGTGTGTGACACATAGTGGGTGCAGCCTCGTCTCTGGTCGCAGCGGGGTGACAGAAGGGTAAAGAGACACACCTCAAAGCTGGTCACAGCCAGCTGAGACAGACCATCCACATATGGACCCAGAACTTTGTGTTCCCGAACTTTCAGGGACTGTCGGCTCCTTAAAAGACAAAGAAGGCAACACAATGAGTAAAAGAAAGAGAAGAAACAGTCATTTCAGAGTCAATTTTTGGCACTGATTGTCTCCTTGGAGAAGCTAAAAGCATCTTCTCCTGACCCTGAAATCAGAATGGATGTTTTTCTTCAGACTTTTGGGAAGATCATATGATTTATTTATCCAATTCTGTGGATCACTGATTCAAAGCAAATAATTTTCCTTTTATTTCTGGGAAATTAGAAAAAACGTTCTACTGAAATTTGTTATTGCATGGAAATTCAAGCAACATGTTTTAAAAAAGCTTCATTTACTATTCTTGCTATACTTTATTACTTATGGAAATGAATAGAATAGCTCATATGCAATGTTGAATTAATGACCTCTTCATGAAAGCACCACAACGACAATAAAATATGACCAGAAGTTTGTATGTCTCGAAGACTCACAGCAGCAGCAGCAATAAGGGACTTAATCCCTCTTATTAAACACATACATAAACACTGCATCTTAACTAAATCAAGAAAAATAAAACACCACATGAGGAAAAGGCTGTGGATGCAAGCGGTTTTGGCATGAGCGTAACAGACAAACACATTTTTTCCAAGCATCAAGAAGTGTAAGTGGAATTTACTCAAACTCGAGCATTTATGTGTTTTTAAATAGTTTTAAGACAAGAATGAAGGTCTAAGGCAGAGAAGAATGTGCTACACGATATAAGGCTCAAGCAAATGAGACACTAAGAGTCATTGTTTCCACAATATTAACACCATAACAGTCCTAAAAAATCACAGACAGTTAGGCAGGGCGACCAAAAGAGTATGAGGCTCGCTGCATATGCAGGAAGTTGCCAGCGAGATGAGCCTGGCTGCATCTTTAGACATCTGCAGCACACAGAGCACTGCACTGTCGCTGCTCTCTGAAGCTTGGCTCGCAGACGGCTCTGACCGCTCTCCTCCTCCCAGCTTCACTAACAGATCTCCCTGAAACATATCCATTCACAGCTCACCCTTCCTAGCAGTCTGTCTGCCAACCCACATCAGACCACAGAGGCGAAGAATGCAGCAGTGTCAGAGGACGAGCCTGGCTGCTGTCCTGCAGGAAATGACTGGGTTGAGCTTCCTACTCACATCATTCTGTTGCCGTCCCCCATTCAAACCAGTAGACACAACAGAGCTATAAACAGAGATGCAAAGCAGCGCGACGTGGGAGCTGACGGACAGGTCACTGCTTATGATGGTGCTGCAGTGATTCAAAACTACGAGAACATTTCACCACAAGCAGCTGTGTCGGTCACCTCGGGTCAAAAGCTTTACCAAAGCATTAGCTCATTAAATTCAGTGAGGCAGTACAAGTCACATATGCATATACAGGACCACACATCAGACTCACCCTTTGGGATCCAGCAGGTCACGGACTTTTTCGTTGTAGATCTCCATGTAGGACACTTCCACTTTAAAAGTATGGGCCTCGTTCTCCTCTCTGTGGACCCTTTCAAACAGGGAGCAGCATAGTCGAGGGATTAAACCGGGCTGCTCGCCGTTCCCCATCATGGAAAAGGACTTGCCTGAACCTGGATGCACAGCAGAGTCACTCATAAGTAGATCAACTTCATAAAGACAGTTACACAATACAGTGCTTCAATAATAGGGAAATTTTATTTTCTCATTTTGATTTATCTGGATTTGTGTTAGCATGCAAACATCTAGTCATTAGCACCAAACACAAGCTGAAGCTGTTGTCATTAGTTTTGCAAAGTGAAATTGTGACCTGATGTACTACCACATTTTGTTGATTTATTTTAACTGGCCGTTGCTTGAAACTAACAATTTGTGTTCTTAATTAAACCAAACCTGCCTAGAAATGACAAACCAAAGGCCATGTGCCGCTCTAGTTCCCATGTCGATCGAGATTAAAGTGCTGCTTGCAGCTTTTTTAGATCAGATGACTGGAGGGTCACAGAAATTTGAAAAAAATGAAAACTGTCCATGTGTCCCTCTAGGACAGGAAGCAGAATAAAGGAGCTAATTCAATTTAGGGTGAGGAAGAATGGGAAGTGGTTCACCCGTATGATCAGGAAGATAAATCTTTCTGAGACCTATCACATTGAGTATAATGGGACAATTCATTATTTAGTAATTGCTCAAAGACATTTGTTTTAGGAAAGAAAATGACTCAAAGTAGATTTCATCTGGATTTTCTGTTACCTGTTTGTCCATAGGCAAATATGCAGGCATTGTAGCCCTGGAATGCATTTTCAAGTATTCCCTCTCCAAGGCACTTGAACACCACCTCTTGACCTTTTGGAGAAAGAAGCAGTCACCATGGAGATTATGGTAAACAGACGAACAACTGAGTTACACATACGTACTATGATCTACTGCAATGTGGTTGTCTTCCTAGTAAGGCAAAATTCGTCCAGAGAAATGTACTGACAAGGGCCTCAAACCAGTGAATAAGATTCATGAAAGGAGACTGATTCCTGTCGGGTTGTGTGGAAAATGCAAAGCTGTGTGGAGAAATCTCTTGTGTTGCTCACTGTTGTGGCCCTGCTGAATGGGACAGCTGTTTAATGAGCTAAATAAAGCCTTGGCTCTGGCCCTCGAGGCAGCCCTTCACCGAACAGATTGCCTTGTCGCTTCAGCACAAAGACGACCATTACATTTCCATCACAAAATGAGACGATATGACAAACAAAATATCTACAATGATTATGGAAATGTGCCTCAGTACTGGCAGAGATAACCTCTTTTCTATTGATGCTGCAAAAATTGTAGCTGTAACCTTTTCTGTGTAGCCCTCATTAGAGAAATGAATGGTCACTGAAGAAACTGAATTTACAATGTGAGTGGGTGTGTAAGAAGTGCAACACTTACGTAAGGTTACACAATATAAAATGCAGATGAGAACAAGTGAGTATATACTGCATATGGTGATTTTATTATAATACAAGTATAAGTACCTTGTTTATATATTTGAATGTATTCACTAAAAATGCAAATGATCTTATATGCCCACAGCACGCTCTGTTTTGCATGATGCAAAAACAGTTTTCCATGAAGTAGAGTTTCCCTTCCCCTCAGACTGGTAATACAAAGCTCAGCAGGTCTTTACATGGCAGGTGATTTGAGTTGCTTGGATGATGGAAAGGATCAGTCTCAGCCATTAGAGTTATGACTCACCAGCATATTTGGGAACGTTGGACTCATCCATGGACCAGAAACAGTGGTCAAAAGCGAACACCTGCAAAGGAGACAGCACAGGGAGTGTAAACACACACCTGTCCAAGCATGTACAGCAGAACAGAACCTGATCTTTCTTAGTCGTGGTCTTCTTCTGAAGTACAAACACACAATTACTGTGCATTACCATGCTGTAAATCAGCAGGACCGAGCTTGTCTGAGTGAGTAAGATGAAGCCTAACCGAGTATTGTTCGAGGTAATGCTCGTTAAGGCCGCACCATGACTGTCTGCACAAATCCACTGTCAGCTGCCTCGTGTTTTGTCATAGTGGCTGGAGTTAAATGAATTCATAAATCAGGGTCAGTGCTCCCCAGAAGAAATTCCAGCACCCGGTGACCCTCATCGCCAAGGAAACGGGGCTGTAGCTGCTCCTGGTGGTGCGGGCTGGCTCCTGGCCCTCAGCGCCGGCTCTCACAGCACAGACTGCAGCAGCAGAAAGCGTTTGTATCCCCCGGGCACCTGCATGAGCTCAGAGAGGATGCTCTCTGGGAAAGAGCAGTGGCCTCATTTAAAAAAGACCACAACTCCTCTCAGACAGAACTGCTCCTGTTACTGAACATGCTGCATATTTTCTTCAGCCCCTATGTATCTGATGTGCCCCATAAATCTTCCCTTAGGTAGCTACAATGAAATTTCTCTATTGTGTGTCTCTATTGTGTATTTTTTCTGTGAGATCACACGCATGTTGATTTAAATATTCAAATTGAAAGTACTAGTGCGAATCAGGGCTTTGACAAGACCATTTAAAGTTTAGTCATGAACACCATATGGCAGCAGGATGTACATGTAGTATTTAAAACTATGAAGACAGAGTAAAAAGAAAATATATAAGTTTACAAAGTCTGCATGTGTTTGCTTCTCCTTTCTTCTGCCTATATCCATTTGATTAGATCTAAAACTTCAGTCTTCATCTTAATTTATACTACATTTTTAGACAGCTTTTGGTTTGTTTAAAGTTGTAAGGATGATGAAAATCTAAAAGGATTGTATCATAAATTTTATCCATTATAAGAGAAATGCAAATATTTCTGGAATTTTGTGCTATCTTTTCTTTGATGTTTTTCTGCAACTCACTGTCAGTGCTACATATAGTTCTGCTGCTGCGCCGTCATCCTGCAGTGCAGCCAGAGCACATGTTCCTACTACTGGCTTTTGTTGCACTACTGCTGCTGCTCTGCCAAAACTCTTTCCCCTGCACAAATACCTCAGAAATAATTGAACTCCCTTTTTATCATAATAAGGGCAACTGGCCAGGCAACCAGTGGTTGCACAGTCAGCATGGGAAGCACTGAGATCACTAAATGCTTTGAAAGCAAGACCTCCTCTTGTGACTTCAGACAAGTGAGTGGGTGCCATTCAAAGGAACAAAAGTGCCATCATTCTCAATTAGGGCTGGTTTGGTTAAATAGGGCTTCGATCTCCTCTGCTCTGTCTCTGTCCAGCCTCAGGGTGTGACTGCACAACAAATTGTTCTTGATTGGACAATTACTATTAATCAGCAAGTACAAATAATGACGAAGCTGAGCAGCACAAAGCCCTTTTTGTCATTTCTAGGATGAAAACTGGTTGAACTGGACTGTAGCCTCCGTTTACCCTTTAGACGGCATGGAGAATAACCTGAGTGCCACTATAACTTAGCAGACAGCCACGTGCTTGTCTAGCTGAAGGGTATTACAGGGTAGCTCAGGTTCACAGGCCCCAGAGGCCGTGCGCGCCCGTGGCCCAGACTAGCGCTCCCCCGGTCCAGGCAGGGGCCGAGTGTACTGAGCACAAAGCCCGTCCCTGGTGTGTGAAACATCTCTGAGCTAGTCACCAGCGTGTTGTCAAGGGGGGAGGTGGGGGTGCACTCCAACAATGCAGCTTTGAATGTGCACACACACTGCCCCAGTGTCCGCGCTCATCCCTCTCTCATTGTAGAGCCTTTGTGGGTGTTCACGAGATCTTAGAGCGCTGACACATTCACACGGACATCTATCCGGCTCCTGCTGACCATCCAAACTACTAAAACACTCTCAATCATGTCCCTAGAAACAATGTCACAACAGTAGATCGACCTGTGCGGGATGCTTCTCAGCCCCTCATGGGAATAGTTATGTTTGTCCTGCATCCTGCTACTAGATGATCTGAGCATCTGTGAACACTAAATAAGAAGTTGCTACAAACGGCTACTTGCAGCTCTGTTGATGCCATTTTTTATTTTTTTTTGTAGAGAAAGAAACAGATAAATCATACGTACCTTAGGTTGTTTCCTGTTAGAAGAGTGATCCATCATAAACAGAAGGAACCCACCAGTGGATCAGAAACAGAGAACAGAGAGGGAATAAGACAGTTAGCACTGACACTATGTAACAGAACTTTTTCTTCTCTGAATTTAAGTAATTACTCAAAATACACAAACACTTTATTTTCATGAAACAATATGGCACTTTTCTTCTTCATTCACTCCTTCCCACATTTATTCACTTGTTCATTCACTTCCACACAGCGGCATTTCCTGGTGGTAGGTGCTGCTGTGATTGGGTTCATAATTGGGCCAGTGGAGCGTGAGGAAGGGAAGAGATTTAGGATTCAATGTCCCACTGACTCTGTTGAGTAAATAGCTCTTATGCCTGTGGACTTAACACAGAGGCCAGTTTAGGGAAGCTGCCGCAGCATTACCAGCTGCCGGAACTAAAGACAAAAGGATAGTATATATGGCCCTAAGTTATGTAGGATTATTCTCTTAACTGGAGAGGAAATTACCCATAGCAGAAGCAGGCTATAACTTTAGGACCCGACTGTTCCTCGAGACATGTCACAGTATGTATGCACGCTGCAGTGGGGTGTACTACAACATACGCAGATACACTACCACCACCACTCTGGTGTTTCTACATCTGCCACAGTCCTGTCCTTCAGCAACCAGCAGATCATTCCCGCAGACGTCTCCTGGCACAGAGACAAAGGTGGCCGTCACCTTCACCATAGTAACTAATACAGGGCAGGGTGCTTCAGGAAGACTGAAACACTGCACCGGACTGTCTCACACAAACAGAGCTGAGTCACCAACACCAGCACACCTAAATAGCTGCATGACAAAACCCACATTCACCTAAAAATACACTTGTGTACTTTTCAAATGTAGAGTTTGAAGTTTGAAGTACAAAAAAAAAAATCAAAAATCAAAAAGCAAGGAGATCCCCATAAGATAAAAATGATCATCTCCTTTGTAGGCTACACTCAGGCCATTCACTGTGCTCACGCTCATTACAATGAAGGACAGAAAGAGAGTGTGTGGGTAGAGGAGTAAAAATAAGAGGGCCTCATTTGGGTTCATACCCTGAATCCAAATCGGGGGCCACTGACAAGACTGAGATTCAATCAGAGCAAACAAAGACTGCAACGGACCCCATCTCCTGGTTTGTCCCTCCATACTGCAGAGGGGACGACCAGGGGAGAGCTACAGTGTCAGATATGGATCAGCAGGAGACAGCTGGTGCTCAGATCTAAGACCAGCGACCGTTTCTTCAAACTTCAGTGTTAGCTACAGATGAAAGAAATACATGGGGATGCATGAAAACAAACACATGATAGACACTGACTTGTAAAAATGAAAAAAGGGTAAAGACAGAGGATTTATGTGCCAGAATGAGGAGAAAAAGACAACAACCAGAGGACAGCAAACACACACTTGATAAAAAAAGAGAAAAAATGACCTGCAGTTATGAAATGAGTTTGAACTCTGAAGCAGAATCTCTTCATCTGCAGTACAAACTATGTAGCAACAGAGCTACTGCAGTGGTTTGGTAGCTCCTGCTCTCTGTATCATCTACTGTACGTACAGTTCATGCATCTACTTCTGGTATGCTGGGAATGTCCAAGACAATGGGGGGAACTGTTTCTAACTGGCTATATTTAGGATTTCATATTTCCCTAATAAACTCTCCTAAGACATCGGTTTGATTACAAAAAAGTGAATTAATTTAAGAGTTGTTTCAAGTAGAGTCCTTAACCTCCTCCTCCCCCTATAAATACATTAAGACCTCCCCCTCAATAACTTAAAGTACATTAGGCTCCAGTTCTCCCACTCTGCTTTGGACATAATCTCTCTAATCTGCACAGAAATCTGTGTCCGTCTTAGCTTTTGCATGTAGAAACCGTGTAAGCTATGTCCCCACTATGTCAGCCATTTCACAACCTGTATTTGGTTGTGTCAATATTTATATATTTCTCTACAGAAAACAACATTTATCTTAACATTTTTCTTACACTGCTAAAAAAAATTGTCTTTTCAGATGTGTCGTTATCATGAATAAACAATTTCAATGCATTTTCTGCAGATTTCTTCAGAATTATGACTGCAACTATTTGCTAATTGATTATTTTCATGACTGATTTATTAACCAGTGATTCTGTTGATTAATAAATGACTCATTTGGTCTAAAAAACATCAGAAAATATTGATCCTAATTTCACAGAGTGACATTGTTAAGCCAACATTGACATCTTTATATATTTGACTCCAAATTCAAAGCTCAAACATTTTCATTTTAGTATGAGGCGAGACAAAGAAAGGAAAATGTCTTTATCCACATTGTTCTAGTTAAGAAATGCTACTAGTGTGGTTACAACTGTTACTGTTCAAGCATGAAGCCCACAGGCCATTCACTTAATAATCAGCAGGCATGTCAAAGCCACGTCTTGAGGGATGATTAAAGACGATGTTGTGGTTGTACGGTATAGTGGCACACATGTATGGCACAGAAGTGCCAGATAGCATCAGATTTTTAACCCCTCGGAGGCAGATGCGCTCGGCCATCACGGCCCCAGTAAACCAAGGCAGAAGTCAGAGTCCCACAGGGGGCTGGTAGTGATTGTGTGTGCCTCCATGTGTGTGTCATCAAGGGCACAGCGAGGCTCACATGCCTCCAGCTACCTGATGCCAAGGCAGCCATGAATGATTTCAAGTTGGCTGAGGGTAAAAACTGGCCTCTCACACCACGATGATTCTCCTCCTGTGTACTAATTGGTGTCAGACAGATTAAAGAAGCTACTTCTGATTCTTCTTTTAAGAAATACCTCTTCACTGCCAGACTGTGATCATCTTTACACTCAGATTCAGTCAGATCACACATGACAAACACAGTATCTTTCTGTTCCTTCCAGCTCAGCTCCATGTGTGTGCTGGTGCCCAAAAGGAAGGTATAAAGAGTGGGAGAGCAGCAGTGGAATCCCCCCTGTGGTTATGGAGCAGGATTAAGGCCACTGGGTTATTATGCCACCGAAAACTGCACTCTTCTAGCCCAGTAGGCAACACAGCAGATTAATCTACTGTATCATCCACCCACTAAAGCATCTATCTATACTTAAAAAAATTACATCGCAATGCCAGGCACACAATAGAAGAAGTAGACACAACAGATTACAATTTTTATGTCATTTTATTTAATCTGCCATTCCTAACCAGCGTCCAAAATAACAGACAATTCAAATGACCAAAAGTCACTGAAGTGGTGAACTACTTCTTCTTCTTCACCTTCTGCAATCAGTCGACAAAACAAGATGCAAACACCACATAAATATTATCAGATTCATCAGGGTGATTTGCCAGGCTTTGCAGGAGTTTATGGTGACATAATCCTGCTGCTCAAATGGGATATGCAAATCACATGAGAGAGATTCCCCCTCCCATTAAGATGGCAAAAACATTCCTCTGTCCTGCACTCACACTAATGTACATACAACATATTTAGTGGCAACCCCCATCACATATTCCCACCTCTGGATCTATCATTGACACTAACCCTCCGCCACAATTTTAACCTCCATTTATAAGACTTGTTCCTGTTTAGCTGTCACCTTGCTTTAAGACAATTGAACGAGCTCCAGAGCCAAACACAGTGTTAGGACAGATCTGTGTGTATTTGAAAGTGTTTGGTTACAGCGCACTGGGCTCTCGCAGGCTACAAGCTAACATTTCAAATAGCCTTCGTGTATGTTTAGAACAGAACAGTCCCCACCCGCTCCACGTAGAGGTCATCCTGTCGCAGAGATGCCAAGCAGAGTTACAGTAGAGGGGGTGGTGGGTCCTTTGCATGTCCAATTACACTTAAGATGGATTCAAGAAAGCACACGGCCTAATGCAAATGTGAACAGGCTGTCACTGTTATAAGCATGAGTGATCCAAAAGTAAACATGACAAGTGGTTGAAGTCAGAGGTTTACATGTCGGACATTTATAAACATTTCTAAGAAGGGAGTTCGTCAGCTGATAGCACAAACAGACCTTCGACATCGATCCAAGCTACTGAGACAGCAAACTCCTGTTTCACAAACTATTTCTGGAACTTTGTCAACAATTACATAACACATCTACTGTAAATGAAACAGACAATAGTGTAAGTGGTTGACCTGACAAAATATAATGAACTGAGAGGCCTCAGTGCTCTTGCTTTGAATCGGTTTAATCCTTTGTGTTTTAATGTCAGCTTTGTGCGGCACCTTGTAATTTTGTCTCAGAAAGGTGCTTATTATTGTCATCATGATCATTTTCTACAGCCCCCTGAGACATAGTTTGGGCTACAATAAAGTTTGATTTGATGTAAATATGCAACATATTGGCCACAACTTAATTGCAAGAGAAAGTATTACATGTAAAATCCTACTTACAAAAGTTACTATGTATTTACTCAGGTATAAAGGGCCTTGTAACTCATATTTTATAATAATTTGCATACTGAGGGGGAGACTTTTGATACATAAATCTATTTTCATAGGTTTTTTTTTTAATGTTTACATTTCTGTGAATACCAGATGATTTGGGCAATCACTGCAAGAAAACCATGTGATTACAGAAGAAATCCTAAACATCTGCAACAAGACAATGAGCCCAAAATATGTTATTACTGTATTTTACAAGCTTTTCATGTAAAGCTTTCATCTTCAAAATGACTAGTAAGTACACCTGTCGAATAATTGTGGCGAAATATAAGGTATAATTTCCCCCTCTGAATTATAGAGATTTGCTAAGAGGTAGCACAAAATGGAAATACCCATGTAAAGTAAATTAAAGTAAAAGTACTTAGTTACATTCCACTGGTCACGGCCAATTTATTTATTTATTTATTTTTTTTAAACAAATGTGTCCGTTGAGTTGTTTATAAAGGCTAAAATTAGTTTCCTTAGAAAATATTTGGAGTGGCTTGGGAAATCACTCATTAGCTCATCAACATAACTCCAGACTTTTCTGTATCTTGCAACTGCTGTCGCTAAGCAACATTGGTAAACATGGAGGCCAGACAACCTACCAGCCTCATGAGTCAAAGTTCCAATATGAAAGCCAAAATTCAGGATCTCCAAAACAGTTTTAATGAAGAGCGTCGCCACAAGCAGCACACACATGATGCTCATACCAAACTTCAGCATGGGACCTCGAAGTTTCCAAAACAAATGTTAACAACACAGCATATGATGCAGGCAGTGTCTAATTTAATCCTCTCTGGCATTTATGACACCACTGTGACACAGGCTGGGCGAGCAGGCTGCGGGCCAACTGTGCTAAAACTGAGAGAGCGATACCAGCCACATCTGCTCCTTCAAGTCTTAAATCTGGTAAGTTTCAAAGGCAATAGACGAGCCGGAGAGAAGTGAAGTTCATCAATTTGTTCAATACGGCGATGCCTCCTCCCCAGTGGAAAATGAAGTGACACATTTACTACTGGGACACACCTCCTGTGACCCTGTCTGCCTGCTGGATGTCACATGTCTAAATAGACCTGGCATGTGGCTGCTGAGGATAACAGACAACAAAAGCCAGAGTAAACATGAAGCCATGAAGTGCAAAACCCATCACAAATGTCAACAGATACAAACAGAAATGTAGGTAGGATGAAATGTAATGAGCAGTTTATTATAGACAAGTTAATAAAAGTCTTTGTTAACGCTGAATGCTTCCACTTGACCTGAAGTCCACAATAAACCTACCTCACCGTGACAGCAAACTCATGTAAACACAACAAGTCAGCTCCACAATTTCAAACAGGCCTCATCTGAGAAAATCAGGCAAGAAAGAGAAACCAAAATCATTACGGAAAAAATGTGTGAGGGTGGATTTTTGCATATGCTGCCTTCACAGTGAGAAGCCACATCTGAGATTAATGAGGCACAGGCTTGACAAAGAGGGAGGGCGCCATCTTTTCTCAATTCCGGATCAAGATGTAAACAATGGCCCACCCTCTAAACAAACAGTGAACGGTCCACGAGGGAGTACAACGGTTTCATTAGCGCTCTCGTAGCACTTTCTCCTAATAGCATGAAAATGAGGCTGAAAGAGAAGACGTGGGCTGATGCTGTGTATTTCAGGCCATCTGAGTCTGAGAACAAGCTCTTACTGAATGGAAAGGTTGATTATTGGCACACAGGGAGCAAAAATGGAAAGACAAAGGGAACATTCCTGAGGGCAGTCACTGGACAAGGCAGCATTGTCATTTAGTAAAGGCTTGTTTTGGAAAGCATGATGACACTTGGTCATGTGTGACTTGAGAGAAAATGGGATGAACCTCTATAATTTCAACAATATGGGAGAGAGTATGGATGTCTACTCTACACTTTAACATCAAAGAGTAAACACACAGAGGTCGACTGAAAAAGTAATTCTCTATCTTGCATAATTAATATGTTTAATTGTTATTTTGCACTTGGTTATGTTACTGGCCAGGGGCAGTTGCCAGGCAACCAGCGGAGACTCCAGGAAGTCATTGCTCCGGCTCGAGCATTAGTCTGCCACACAGCCATACAGGATGAACAACTGAGACATATTGTGGTTGTTAGTGATTTTTAGAGGTGTTGTTTGCTAAATTTCTTTTAATTTTCAGGGTTTTTTTCTCTGTTTCCAACAAACTTAACCAGCTACTCACTGTAGCTTTAAATTTACACTGACACTGACAAGTAAAGCAAACACTCAATCCAAAAGATCAAATATTTTCCAAAATGGCAAAATACTTATTCCTTTTTTTTAATCTATCTGAACATGTTTTAGAAATATAAAATAATGTATACACAGTATGTATATACAATATACATTTGTTCAAGATGATTCAGGAATGGGAAAGGACAGGATGAGTAGCACAATCCTACTGGATGCCTAATTGCAGCTCCTATCCACACCAGGCAAATTACAATGCCCAAGTAAGCAAGATAACACACAGCACTGGAGATAAACCCAATTGAGCTGTTGTAACCATCAGTGATAAGAAGAGATTAGAGTGGAAATTACAAGCTTGGGAACGGACATTATCAGATAAAGACATACTTCCAGTGATCATCTTGAAAAACAGGGCTGCAGAGCAACAGTAGTGTGGGGAGATGAAAACTCACATTTTGAACTCCACTAAGACATTTCTTAGTAAAATATTTATTTTATTTTTAGTTAGCTACAGTGAACGAAGACAAAAGCTCACCTGGCTTAAACCAGACTTCATGCTGCCTGTGTAAAAACAGAGTTGTGGTTAGTTTTTGCAACAACTCTGTATTTCTGAACTTCAATACCCAGAGAAGTGGGGGGGTTTACAGGTTTTCCAACACCTGATGGCTCTGTATTCAGTCCTTGACCGACATGCCGGGGCATGATAGATGTAATACGGCCCCATTGTGTTAGTCGAAGGGTATTTTCATGTCATGATGCTCCGCCACTCATCCTCTGTGCAGACGGCAGCCTCAGGTATTTCTCTGCCTCTCCACCCCCACCTTGATTGTGTCTAAACGCCAAAGGAGACCAGACTGGCGCGTGAAAAAGAAAACCACTTTCCCAGATTCCCATTTCAAATATGCCATTCGTGCCAGTTTAACAGGCAGATGAAAGATGAAACTTTGGAAACTTAACCTCTCGCCCTGAAGTCACAATCCCTGTTTCATTTGCCCACGACTGAGATTACTGTTCATTTCTCAGGGAAACAGGAGAGGAGGGTGGGGGTCACGAGTGTAGCTATAATGCTCTGCGGTGCACAGAATGAGGCTTAGTCATCAAAGGAAATCACTTATATTTCTTCAAATTCTTAACATGGCTCACATGTTTTCGAGGTGCGGCACAGTCTGATTGACCTGCGTAAACACCGTCTGGAAGGTTTTGAATGTCTGTTAATGATCCAAGATGGAGTTAGCCTCATGTTCACATTACCAGACACTCAATTTCTGTATTCAGAGTATATTTAGAAGTTTTTAGTTTTGTGCAAGAGTTTCACTGAAAGCCACATGTTGTCATTTTTGCTTTTGATAAATGGTTAAAGATAAATAGCAGCCTTTCGATGTGTCTACATAAAAATATCTGCTGTTCCCTTTTGGAGACTGTGCCTGAGCATTCCCACGAGAGCAGAAAAGTTCCCATGATCTTGGCCTTGCAGCCATATTTGGCATGCTAATACCCACTAAATCTGACACATTTCCAACACACAGGAACAGGTGTCTTTGAAACAAGGCGAAGTCTTAGTGATCAGGGTATCCCGCTCTGTGGCGCCACAAGCAGCCGAAGGGAAAATTATATGGTTTCAGAAAACCATGGCAGCCTAAACACAGTGACCCAAAACACACACACGGTACGAGAACTGAAATGTTAACAAGTAATTATATGCCTGGACTGAACTATAGAATAGAAATGTGACATAATCAAAACCAAACTGAATCAGAGCTACAGAAGGTCACTGTACTGCTACGGGATAAACAACCATTGAGAATTACAACCAATAAAAATTTAAAATAGCTTTGGCAGAATAGAAGATCAGAGTCTAAAAGTCCATGAAAGGACGATAAAACATCTAAATCAGACATGGAAACTTCCACTTAATGAAAATGTGCTCATCACTCAACAGGTAGGAGAGGAAAGATCCAGCATCACATTCAACTGCTGATCACCTGAGTGAGAAAATACTGCATCTCAGTACAGCTTTTTCTTCTGCTGTTATGTATCCTGTTCCACACGTGTTCGTTTTGAGCGTGATTTGTTTAATTGTCTGGAACGCAGCCATTGTGTGGTAATTTCTGTTCTGATAATTGCCTTAAATACAGGTTAATGTGTGGAGCCGAGCTGCTGGGGGAGCGAGCTCATTACCGTTTAATGCTGACTGTTGGTTATGTGCAGCAGCAGAGAAAGTGTTACACTTTAACAACATTAGATGTGGGCCATGAGAAAGGCCTTGACTTTGGCTTGTATTTGCTTTAAGTGACTTCATTCATCAGCAGACACACTGTGGACTTTCACTGTAAAGAGCTGAGATTCAATGACGTCTTTTATTGACTCTTCTAAATCAATACTCAGAAAGGACATTATATGAAAGGTAATTTTTTCTTTTTTGCCAAATGAGCCTCATTTTAGATTTATTTGCGCCTGTGGATAAACAGGTCAGCTGTCTAATCATGTGTGACACCAACAGCAGAGCAGAGCCGACAAACCAAGCGCAAAATCATAGGAGAGCCTTCAACTATGATGGGTGAAATATAACATCCCTGACCATTACTAATAGGCATAAAATATACGAGCAAACAGCCATCACTACTAGCTTACATGCTGTGTGACTCTAGACATCTCCATATTACACCCTGAGAGTCCATGTCAGATCACAGTGCAGCAGAAACTACAGACTTCTGGTGACCTTCAGTTACAGGGAGAGTGTGACATGTTACAGGATGCTTAGCTCTCCTTTTGGAGAAGCTTTTCATCACTTTGATCCAATCCTGAAAAAGTCTGCAGCATCTTGCCATGTAAAAAAAAACAAAAAACCCCACCGGTGTGGTCTAAGCGTAATTTTGAACATAAATTATCTCTGACTCCTTTTTACAGTTATACCCCGAGGCTCGACATTAATCTGCTCAGTCTAATAGACGTCTTCATGTCAAACCGGATCAACCTCCTTCTCTGGCCTTGAAATTCAACATTGGATATGTAAAATATCAGGGGAGTGTTATTATGCTGAGATGATTAGTATTGGAAAGTTCACACAAATTACATAACATAATATCATGTTGCAAGCAGGTGGGTGACAGACACCATGTCCTCTGCAGCAGCAGCAGCAGTGGTGGTGGTGCAGTACTGCTGTCAGACCACTGCATTTACTTACTGGCATTAATGCAGAACAAGAAATAAATAAACAACATTTGAGTTTGAAGATAAAACTTTCTCATGTCATGCATCAGGATCACGTGTGTGCTGCCTTGCTCTACTGTATTTTTAGACATTGGAGCTCACTGGATAGATGTTATTTTGCTAATGTTGCTGTTATTGTATTACAACCAGGGTGGGATACAAGTCATTACAGTGAGAGTGTGTATTTCTCTGCTCCTTTCCTTCCAGACATTTCCAAAACACCTCGACCCCTGCCCTGCAAAGCTGAGACTTTTACTTTGATGCACTGGAAGTAGCCACACCAAGGCAGGAGATGCACGAGTTATACAACAGCACTAACTATATTCCTGTCTGTGTTGCAGTGTGCATGTTCATTCCCAAACACCAACTCCTGGCAGTGATTCAGCTTTGTTTACCTGTTCTCTCCTTTTCCATTGGAGGGTGGTGGGTGTAGGACTGTTTGGTTGTCCTCCATGTCCACGACACATTTTGTATTCAGTTCAATTTCTGCAGAGAGAAGTTTGTTGGGAGAGTAAAGCAGAATGCGGGGGTGTGAAGAGTAAAAGCTGAGCTGCTTTTGACCGAGTTTAAACTAAACTCAAGTCTGACTCCAGCCTCATAACTCAAGCTGAAAGCAGCAATGGCGAAGAAAACTTTATGATAATGTAGCCTGAATCCGAGGAGACACAAAACAAGAGTTTGCAAGCACACACCGTCGTTGTAACACTTACCCCTGCGGTTCATGGGCCGAACTCTCACTGCAACTTTTACCTTTGTATCCGACATTTTTCGTCCACTTTTCTCGCCCACCCTGTCTATGCGCCGAGCTATCAATGTATAGTCTGAGACTCCCCGACAAGAAGCCCGGATCTGCCAGAAAAAAAGGGGCAGCAGACTAGTTAAACAACCCCAACAGAGTCCAGACCTCGAGGAGAAGAGATGGGAATATGTTCATTTTTTTCCCTTTATATCCATTCGGGCTGGCTTCTTGTGCATATCCAGCACTCTGCTCCAGTTCCAGACAGCATCCCCACCGCCATCTTCCACTGGGAGCACGACTGCTATCCTCAGGCAGACTGGAGAGGCTGTGCCAAAGAGGGGGAAAGGATTTACGCACCGCGCCGCTTATCGGGGGGGAAACCAATGGACGAGAAATGTCTATGACAAGTTGGTTTCCAGGCACCAATGATAAACATCAGGCAGTGCGGAGGTAAGGATGAAGAGGAATAAAGTTGTAAATGCTGATGAAAACATATGAGCCGCTAGTTTTCAAACAGACGAATACAGACAGAATTATAATTTTTCTGTTAAAAAAATTATCATAAAAAAATTAAGACAGATGTATTGTGTACTAAAGCAGAAGGGGTTTTACCGTCCTCCACCTCAGCAGAGATCATTCCGACAAAACCTCTTCTTTTTTCCGTTATTTCACATTTTAATTTATAATTTCTGTTATTTTATTTCTCACGTATTTATTACTTTTTATATTACTTTTTAACAAATAATTTGAAGTTTTCCTATTTTTCCTATATAGTCTAGAAATAGTTTGCCTGTGTGTGTGTTTTTTTGGGGGGGGGGTGTGTTTTTTTTTTTT
>OOFC01020318.1:85927-126968 GCA_900323345.1 Pseudochromis fuscus
TTTTTTTTTAAATATTGGATATTATGAGTTTATGGACTAAAGATAGTATTATAACACTAGTCCCCAGGGATGTGTTGTAATAAAACCAAAAGGGAACTGTTACACAACTAGTTAAAAACATCATGTTCCTCAGAGAACTGTCCAAACAAACATATGTTAACGTGTGACCCCTCAGGTTATGACCTCAGGAGCAGCTGAACCAGTGATTTTTTTCTTCTCAGGTAGTTTCATTTGAAGTCTTTTTTCTTTTTTTTTTAATCTAGTAGCATCGTTGGAGTGTCCCAGGCATTCATTGGGAACCACAGTATTGTGGTCTTAATGAATAATAAAATTTTATTTCTTAGAAACTACAGAAATTACAATAACAACACGACACTTATATATGATTGCATGCTTAACACACTGTTGAACAATTGCTATGCATTGATTTTACTATCTGCAAACAAAATATACAGTGTAATACTTCACTTATTATCCAGTTATAAGCTACACTTTCACATTTTACAACACTTTCATATTTACTTCTCTCTCTACTTTGTGTTTGTTCACACATGAACTATGTCATTGGTCCACTAGCAGATTTAGCAGAATAAATCTTCACTGTATGGTCTCCACTGTCCAGGGTGATGAGCATGTTGTTCAGTAACACCAGTCCAGCAGGGCGGATCAGATGGTCTCCCACAAGAGGAGTTAGAACCGGGCCGTTCTGAAGGTTCCCCAAACTACAAATCATCCCCTGATTAGCATCAGTCACAATCACGTTTCCATCTCTGTCAAAGGTCACACCTGACATGTTCAGCCTCACTGTGGACTGCAGCGTCAGGCTGAAACTGTCTATCAGGTGAAGGAGCTGGAAGTCTTTTGTGAACACTCTCAGCCTGCTGTGTGCTTGCCTCTCTGTTGGATGTGTGACATCAGTGAGATGCTCCATCACTGCAGTGTTTCCAGTCACCCGACAGTAGGCCACTGCTTTGGGACACTGCAGTTCTGAAATGGCTGTTTGATGCTCCAGAATGACACCGTGCCTATAGTCCACTTTCACCTGTGACAGTGTGCCAACCTGGACATCTGAGACCAGGATGTGCCCACAGCTGTCTGTGTCCACACCCCATGGCAGCTGGAAGGAATCCTTGATCGTCAACACATGATTCCCCCTTGAGGTGAAAACTTTCACAGCTTTATCTCCTGCATCAGTCAGCACCACATAACCACTGGGAGACACTGCCACATCCACCGGGTAACAGATATCCCCACTGGTTTGGCCTTTTCGCCCAAAACTGTGCAACTTCCTTCCCTGAGGACTGAATACCGCCACTCTCTTCTCTCCATCGTGCGCCACTACTATTGTCCCCGAAGACCCCAGCACAGCTATCCCAGTGGGGTTGATAAGAGTCCCCCATCCACCAAATACAGTGCAGAGGTGCAGAGCTGTGGCTGTCAGACCTGGGGCCAAGATAAAGTCTCCCTTCACCCTGCGAGGAGGAGCAGAGGATGTGGGACTCCGGAACAACAGAAGCTCCTGCAGGTCACTAAGAACCTGGCAGTGGGAGGTGCTGTCAACACTGCACAGCTGCCGACAGAACGGGCACTCGAGCTTCCTCAGGAGAGGGTGGGACAAAGCCGTGATGCATTCCAGGCAGAGCACATGGCCACAGGAAAGGTTCTGTGGCCTGCGTTCCCTCTGCAGAGGACTGAACATCTCAAAGCAGACTTTACACTCCAGTAGGTTGATGTGGATCTCTCTCAGTATCCCCTCGGGACTCAGGCCACCACGACGTGGGAGACCAGGACTCTTGGCCATGACTGAAATATCCTGATGTTCTGTCAACCTACTGCTCAGGCAGGAAATCAAAAACTGGATCGTCTGGTAATATGAGTGGGATGGAGAGGATGAGGAAGCGAGGGAAATGAAAGCACAGACCAGCAGCAATTTTGGAGTAAACACTCATGTCGTGTGCTTTTAGGCCTCGATGGTCACGTGATATCTTGCACATAACTAAGGCTCTCTGCTGCCCTCCTTTGGAAATCAACCTAGACACAAGTAGGAGCAGTTGAGCTGTTACAACTTAAGATATATCTCAGAATATATTCAGTGAATGCAGATTCAAGCAGTATAAAAAAAAATAAAAAAGCTTAAATACATATCAAATAAAACAGAAATATGTTGAATGTGTGTGTCTGAATACTCACTCATCATTATTGCTGACAGTTTGTGTTGTGAATGTCCAGCTGTACCTCTGCTGCAACTGTTCATGTTTGGGACTGTGTAACATTTATTGCAGTCATTTTCCAAAGCAACAACAACTGTACCTTCAAATGCATCTTGTCATAGGTCAGCATGAGGCAGCTATTTCAGTCTGAGCTTCCTGGTGTGCAGACAGAGTGAAATCTGATCTGAGATGGGCAGTGCTTGAGTCAGCCAATCCAACACTCCTTTGCTGCGGCAGGCCGTTGTTCAGAGGTCGACCAAGGTCATTCAAGACTTACTATTGTCATGCAAACAACTGAAGCTGAAATGCTGATTTAAATAGGAAAGCAAGCACCAAAATTATTTATCAATTAAGGGTAATTATTCTGGTGCCTGTTGTCTAATTTATTTTCTTGCAGGAATAACTCTCAAATAGTTTGAAGAGGAAATGTAAAACATTTTAATATGCTTCATTTTTTTCACAGTGAAAAAGAACAGCACAAGTCATTTTCAGCTAAATTGGGTTGGGTTTTTTTTGGCAAATGACATGTAAATCCAAAGACAATGTACCATTTATAATGTCTACTGTAGCACAGGAGCCTGGTCCATCCCACAGAGGTCAACATACTGGATTGTCAAGGATTATGAGGGATATATCTGTACTGAGATGATACTGACAGAAGCAAGTGAAAAGAAACCTTCAATAAAGCACTCAAGGCCAGAATAAAATCAAACACAAAAAAAGCTCAAATTTAGTCTTGATACAAACTGAGAAAAATTAGAAATTAAAAAAAGAACATGCAAACAGGCACAGGGGGTGAATTAAAACATTACAATGACAGTGAAAGACAGAAACATAATAACAATACTGGCATCCTGCTGTGTGGTGTAAATACAAAGATCCTTTTGACTACTCTTGCAACATTTTCCTACTAAAACACTCGATTTGATTTGACACAGTCATGCAAATGCAATATATGCAACAACAAGAAGGTCAACATTAGAAGAAAGCCACCCGCACACAGACAGGAAGAACCTGACGACACATGCATCATGTTGAATAATTGCCCTCTCTTATCAGTAGAGTCAAAAATAAAATATTAAAAATGATAGCAGCCACAGATGGACATGGAGAGTAAAATCACTCAAGGTCACGATGATTCACAAAATACTCAAACATTACAAAATGTACAGTATTTTCAAGAAAACATTCTGCAAAGTGCTTAAATTGTGTGCTTTGCTTTGTTACAAGTCAAACACAAATCTCAGTCGATGATCCTACCAAGCAAACGCTGTGTTGCATTGAAATCCTGCCCACATTCAAGTTAAAACACGGAATAGTGAACATCTATGATGTAAATACACATCAATGGCCGATACTTATATTTATATATATAAAAACGACTTTAGCTTGTCTGTGCTATAAACATCGAGGCTCCAATTAAAGTGATAAATTCTACATAATGGCTTTTAACATTGAAATGTGTTGAACCAACATACTGGGGTTAAGGCTGGTGTAAACCAGTCACATGTACACGAGCCATCAATGATACTGTGTCATAGGATAAATGTTTGTAAATTACAGTTTTTCATCTACTAATGATCATGCAGTCACATCTAGAATCGGCAGGTTTTTTTCTTTTATTGCCGCCCCTTTCTCTCACACACTCGTACAAATATACCAGTCGTTCGTTCTCTCTTTCACACACGCAAAGAAACCGGTGATCAGTGGTTTAGGAACTTCTATGACCACAGCACACTCTGCACCTCTGTAGTCGGAGCCACTGTGCACGCCTAGTAACACTGCATGGACCTGTTCATCCACTCAGTCTCTGCTGTCTCCACACCCTCTGCTGTAGGTGGGGGGGTGGTGGGGTGGGGGTGTTTCTATTTCAATTACGCCAGGAAGAGGTTGCATATTGACTCCTTTCTCAACCTCTACTCCTTCACATTTGACTCTTCGGAGTGAGTTACCCAGCAGCCTCTGGCTCTAATTCCTACTGGCTGTCGAGGCCGTTGATTGATTTGGTCTTTTCTGAACCCTTCCCTCTTCGTCTGGGTGTAGGGCTGTCACCATCCACATCGCTCTCCCCTGAAACACGTAGATCAAATACTTTGAAATGACATACTGAGAAGACCTAACTGAACTGAGCATGTTTTTGAGGTATGAGTAAAACATTATTCCAAACACTAGAGGTCACCCCTTCACAAGATAACAGTTGAAGATTGATGTATATTTTTTTATGAGCGTGTGGTTGATCAATTACAGCAGAGTCACCGTACCTTTAAATCCTTCTGACACATGGTCAGCAGACTCTGTGTAATTACTGTCCTCACATTCTGAGAAGCTCTGTTAGAAGAGAAAGACACGTGGTCCACATATGTTAAACAAAACAAACACTGACCCTGACCATAATGCACACTGATAAAAATCCTTTCAGGGAAAACCCCTAAAAGTTAGTGTTGACGTAAGGCCTTCAAGATTAAGTCAGTCTGCACAAGATATGGCATTTTGGTCATTTGGACATAGGTGTCAGTTTGTAGCAGCTTTTTATAGATGTGACAAGACTGTTATAGAAAGTCACCGGCCAGTGAGAAGAAGTATGTCACTGCTGTTGAAAGAGTGACAAGCTGAATGAAAATTTACAGCAGTGATGGATTTTAAAACTTAAGTATAGTTTAGTTAATGAACCGCCATGAACTGGGAGGACATGGTTCTCAAATGAATCTTCTAAAAAAAAAAAAAGGTGTTATTATTTATTGATAAAGAAGTAATACAGAGGATAAGGAATTATTTACAATTTACACATGTAGGTTTGTAAAGTGTTGTCTTAGCTGTGACATTTTGTGGACAATGTTACTTAGTCTGCAGCTGTTTGACAGAAAACCAAAGCAATAAACATACCTTTTCCCTTGGACCATATGTCTCTGCATACCATACCATTCCATATAGACACAGGAATGTAATGAACGCCTAAAAACAGATCAAAGGTAAGAGACACTGTTAAATGACTCATGGAAAATCCGTGATCAATAACTTACGGCGTGAAAAGTTTTTGATGTTAAATTGTTGATGCAGTGACACAGTGAGATGTATGTAAGAAACTACAGTGTACTGGTGATTAACTGCCCAAGAATTCACATATTTTGAAGCGTGATGGCGCTCCTACTAACTGCAGCAGTAGTGCAGTAATTCATTCAGACACAGACATGCATGTGAGCTTGATCTTACCAAGCACAACAGCCAGAGGATCACATAGAGGATCTGTGTTTTTGAGAACAAGTCCTGTCCAAACTTTATACACGCCAAGGCCTCCAGGAAGGCTATTGCCCTGTGAATGAGGGGAGAAACACAAACACAAACATTTAAAACATCTGACCCGCCTACAATAAACAAATATGTCAGTTTGCGCTCGGCTCAGTGACCGGAACACGTTAACATCAGCTCATGGAAATGTATTACTTCTTTTGGATAATAACATTGTCTTATGTAGGTCAACTGTCAAACAGCTTAAGGCTCGAGTGAGGCAGTAAAATGCCTGAACAAATACCACTGTTTACACCACCTGGGAAATCAGTTAACATCCATCACAGTTAGCATCACTGCTTTCATCTGCCGTCACAGCCCGTAGCTTTCATATTATGTATACACACCATACTACAGTTTTCATGTCATAAGCAGGTTTGACTTACCCGAACACCCAGCACTGGGTCCCCACTCTCTTGCACTGTGTGTCTGTAAGGTACGCGTAATACTGCCTGTGGCAAAAACGCACAAAATGCGAACGTAAACACATTTCACCAGCAGTTATGGACGGTTTCTTATATCACCCTAAACCTGTTGGTGAAACCGTCAAAACGAGGAAGTGGGTAGAAGCAGGGAACAGCGTACCTTACTGTCGGAGCTGTGATGATGCCAACAAAGAGGATTCGACACCAGCTCAGAGCGTGACTCGCAGGAAAGACGAAGATGTGTTTAAGGAAGAATGTGTTCAACTCTGTTAGCTGTTAAAAAAATACAAAGAAACAGAAGATCATTCAAATTAACTTCATATCCTATAAATATTTAATGTTTGTTAAAGGACTAGCTGAGGTCCAGGATCCAAAGATGTCAGCAGTATCTGACCTGCTGATTATAGGCTTATCTTCAGGGACTTTCCTTCACTTATCCACCAGTAAGGGAAACAAACACTTATTTTACTGTTCAAACATTATGAATACCAACATACTCAAACACCCTGAGAGCTGAAAGTCACCATTATAATTTCAGAACTGTTTGAATTTGCATCAGGTGAGCTGGAGTAAGCACAGCAGGTATTTTGACATAAAGGAAAAGTACAAGTTCAATTACAGACTTGCTATTAAGCTGCTGTGGATTCAGGGTCTTGATTTTATTTATTTTATTTATTTAATTAATTAAATGGCATTTTTTTTTTAATTATTTAAAAAATGTATCAATGTGTGCTACAACCTATGTAAAAGACTGTAGAAACACAAATACAGCATACCAAACAGTTATTGTCTGGTTGAGGTCGTTCACAGCAAAATATTGTTTTTAACTTTGGGGCATCATTAAGGATTAAATTATTTGTGGAGTATTTTTAAAACTTCCCCAGGCCACATACAGTATATTGATTATTTTACAAAAATGTAACATTCACTGAAATAACTCTGAGGTGATGTTAGGACACTAACAAAGACTCTCTCACATCGCACGTCAGACTTGGATAAACACATTGGCAACAATAACAGCAGTGTATTTTGAGAAAGACTTTGTCCAAGTCCCACTCATCCGCACTGGAGGATAATGAGAGGGAGGCCTGCTGCAATGTTATTCACTCATTTGGCCACGAGCCCGCGTGGTTGAACCCAGCGAAGAGCAGCTAAACCGTCACCTCGCTGAGTAGAGCTGAGCCATCCCTCCATCTCTTCAACTAATTCTCAAAGACTGGTAATTACTATTTAAGGCCTCAAGAGACTTGTCAATTTCCTGAGTGTGAGAGAGAGGAAGATGGTGCTGTTTCATGACCGAACACAAATCAGAAAAATCACCAGCTTTGAGCTTTCATCGCCATGGCGGCATGTGGCTACAAACTTTGGCAGCCATAGTTGACTCTCCAGTTGAGAGCAATGAAGCGTACTCAAGTTCTCCATCCATGGTTTTCTCATTATTGTAAATTGCTCCCAAGTAATTCAGCCTGTCTCACTCTTACAGGATTAGCTGTTAATATGCAGAGACTGGGACACTCGTGCATTATATGTATCCATGTGGGAGAGGTTTTAGATTTCAGCCACTGAGGAGCCAATTAGATTAGCGAGGACTTATCACGCAGAGCACAGCGGATGATCTCGGACTAGTCAGCACTTAGTCACTGTGAGATGGTGAGAGAGGATTTCCTCAGTGACCCACCTGCCAGATGATCATGAACAGATAGACGCCCATCACTCGCTGCAGGGAAGACTTTGGGTCAAGCCAGCGTACGTAGGTCCAGCTCGCAGGGGTGAACTGCAGCACGGCTCGTTTGATCTTGCCCGTGGTGGTGTGGATATCCCTGGTTGGGAAGCACAGAAAGAGGATTACAAAAGACTTGCAGATAGATTTACAATGTCATGTTAGTGCAGTAGACAACGCCAGAGGAAAGTAATGCCATCACATAAATCATTCAAGCCCACTCTTCCTTAATGAACAAGAGGGATTATATTTCAAAAGAACAATTTGTGCAGTAGATATTATCTAAAATGCCATGTTAGAACAGAATAGATTTAATCTTAATGTTATGAAATTGTTAAACCAAATTAAATGTATTAGTGCTTATTCGCACAATTTTACATTATTTGTCCTTATATAACCCTCATGATTTATCTACATATATAATAAACGACATACAAAAAAAATTCAATTAAATATTAAAGAAACATAAAATAAATTCAATAACAACTGTCAAACAACAAGTCTGGCAATAAAAACATTGAAATAACATCTTATGACAGATTGTAAACAACTTTGAAAAGGCAATTAAAAACTCTCAGTAATACATATTAAAGATCAACACAAAACTGGAAAATACATATACATTCATACTTAATACTGGCCCAGTGGTAGGTCCTCATCTCCAAAAAGCGGCAGACAGTCATGCCAAGCCAGATTCCCCCTCCATTACACAGCAGAATATCCAGAATCACTTGGTCCCACCAGCACTCAGCAAAGTTAGGCAACAGATGCATGAAGAATAGCTACAGGTACAGGAGAGGAGTATGCAATGAAAGTCTATATCATAACTGCATAAAGAGATTTTATTTAGTCTGCAATATGTGATAAATAATAAACCCATAATTTCCCCCTGGATAAATCACCTGTTTAAGTGAACCTAATATATTTGAATTATAAAGAGAAACTGATAGAGAGGCAAGCAGGTAGAGAAAAAGTGAGGGGATGCTACAAATGTGACGACAACCTAATGTGATGTGTACTTTTGTACCTCAGTAAGCTCCCAGGTAATACTGATGGTCCAGCACAGACCATAGCTTCGAATAAGCAAGGCCTTCATACCCCAGCCCCAGAAATGGCTGAATGCAAAAATGTCAAAATGACTCAGGATTCTCTCCCAGGTGATGACATGGCAGTTCACAGCATATTCCTGCAGGCAGCAGTGCAGATAGCCTCATTAGGATGATTGATAATCCCCCGAATGTGACAACAACCGATGCATGCAAATCAATGGAAAATATTTTCTTTGCAGCAGGCAACCATTCACCATTACTCACCATTATGTCTGCCTCTCTCTTGGCATAGCGCAGGTTTGGATCCAGCCAGTACATGAGCTGCTTTACCTGCTGCCAGTTGAGGAAGATGATGAAAACCAGGAACAAGAAGTAGAGGACACTCAGCCCTAAGTAGAAAGGACACGATATTAGGGAAGTGACAAACAAAAACTGTTTTTGCCGTTGGAGACTTTCAGGAAATACTCACCAAACACTATTCGCCATATTGCTGGATGTGGTCTGGTAAATGGACCTAAAATCAGATACAATACTACATCACAGATCTAATTTAAAGACACAGAGTTTTGATAATGCCAATCAACATTTAATACTTTAATTTTGTATTGTACAGGTGATTAATGGGTTCAAGAAGCAGCTAAATTCTTCCACGCTGACAGAATTTGTTCACCCTAACATTCAAATTTTGCTTTTACCGTTTCTCATAATTTGGTCCTTTTAACAAGTCTTGTGCAAAGTAGTCGTTGTAAATTACTGATATAAAACATGCCTGTTTGTAAGACCTAGTCCAACACAGCTGACTAAGTTTCAGAGATATGTCCTGTCCAGGGTTTTCTCACCATTGGGGAATGCCAAAACACTGATGACGAGGAAGAAGGAGATGACCAGGATGAGCCCCACCCAGACATTACTGTCATGATTTCCATCATCTCTGCAGAACAACAAAACATAAACAAAATAATTCTCAATAACCAGTTTACATCACTAATGATTCTGTAAATCAGATTTACACTCAATCCACAGTTGATGTAAATATCTACTGACAGTACAATACACAGAAAACTACATTCTCTGTAGCAGATCATCCCTCCAAATATAACATTATGAGCAGTTTCCTTGCTAGTTACATTGTTGTAGCTAATGTCAACACATGAAAGTGTTCACCTCTGGATTGTACAACTAACACAACACTTGTTTTTATTGGCTTAAGGTTTAATGGCATTAAGTATTAGGAAAACGTCCCTAGTCTCGCTTCATGTGAGCGACAGAATCCAATAAAGAGTAATAAAATCCAGTTAGCTAAACCTCCCTGGGTACCTGCCACTGTCTGAGCATCACTGCTAAGCTAACCCAGCCAGCTAGCTACCGTTTAGCTAGCTAACGTTCTTACCTTGTAAACGCGAAATACATCAAACTGAGCACCGTGCATGTCAGCAGTGTGATCGTGTGCGGTCTGTAGAAGAACTCGATGGTGATATCTTCAACCTGCTGCTCGTTGATCATTCGGAAATGCATTCTGTAATTCACATCATCCTTGCTCAAGGTGTGGGATCCGCTATACACGGACGCCATAGCCGGACGCAGCCAGGAGAGGAGCTCCTCCTCACAGAGAGGGACCGAGTAGCACCCACACACACACTGAGAAGCACATACAATAAACAAACTACACTACACAAACAGCCGGCAGCAAACACACAAAGAAGCAGAGGGTCAAAGGAGAGGAAGATAGTTTAGAGGAAACTTATTCACTTTTGATTTTGATTGGTTTACATGTTTTCTGGGTGTGTCCCAAACGCGGAAGAGTTCGTGTGTTCTCCTTCATCATGTGCTGATTGTTTTTAGCGTGACTTCCATGTGGCAAGGACTTTCACCATGATTCATTACCAAGGTCTGACTTCAAAAACTGAATCTCCTACACCAGGGAGGTCAAACTCATTTCAGTTCAGGGGCCACAATCAGACCAGTTTGACTTCAAGTCAAATAACAGCATAATAATTTACAAGTACATTATGAAAATGTTCACATTTAATGACCTGTCTTTTTACAAAACATTTTATGAACCTGAAATTGAAGATAAAAACAAGTATAAGTTCAACAGTATCACACCTCAGTTCATCATTTACACATGTGCATTACAACTTAGAGATCATGACGGACCTACAAAGGCACAGAATATTTAGTCACAGTTTATCTCCACTTTATGATTAAAACATGTCAAGGTCTAGAAATTATTTTGAATTGGCATACATTTCCACATATGTGTAGTAATCCTGACTACCTGAACTCACTCACCACACCATACAAATCAAAGTGGGAGCTATTAAAGTAGAACATCAAATTATCCCCCTCAAATGTTTACATAAAACTACCTGAAAGTTGTGGCAAATTGCAGTTAATGTCTTCTATGTATTTGTCACACTTTGCAAATTCATACTGCGGGTCAGATTGGGCCATCTAACAGGCCAGATTTGGCCCGTGGACCATATGTTTGACACCCCATCCATAACCTCTAGTCCCAACATCTAAAGCAGAGCATGCAAAGGCTGTGTAAATATGAGCATAGTCCAAATTTAGACTATCCATAAAACCTGCAGCTATTTGAAAGTCTAATGAATGTGTTTCCTAGAATATGTTTTCCACTGAATGAATTTACTTGGCATGGTTTGGTGAGTGTTTATCTCCCTCCTGTGGCCGCTCATGGCTCCACATGTTTCTGAAGCACAGCACCATCCCCAGCTCTCTGCTCTCTCTGCAGCCAGGAACAATGCCAGTTCTCAGCGGTGCACCAGTTTTCTGAAGATTTACTGTTAATGTTAGTTTTGGATAAATCTAGAAATTTACATTGTTGTCTGACTCGTGATCTCCCCATATAGCTTTCAGGTATTATTTATTTTCTGGATTCAATGCATGATTTTTTCTGAGGATTTACATCAACTTGTTTAAATGTAATAACGTAAGATTACACAGCACTATTGTCATTTTTTTGGTATTTCTAATGTAATCTGGAAATATGATCCTTTTGATGTATGTTTGCTTTTTTTTTTGTTTGTTTGTTTGTATTTTGGACCCCAGGAAGACTAGCTGGTGCTACTGGCATCAGCTAATGGGGATCCTTTTTAATAAATAAATGCATAAATGTTTCTTTAATGGCCATGTGATATTGCTATACTGCCCAACCATTTTTTTCTTGCACGGTTGGACCGCACACTAAAAATGCTGTTTTTACCCAGATGTGGGTAAATATTGGACCAACTGCATCTGGATTCATTTATTTAATTTTAACCCAGTGAAAAGGGTTATTTTTTTCCAGCATTTTGTTGTTTTTATGCAATGACCTGTTGTATTCACTCAGTATTTTGATATTATTGATATTTTGTTGTTCTTACCCAACATTTAGTTGTTTTCACACAGTATATTCTTGTGAATATGTAGTATTTTCTTGTTTTCACACAGTATTTTCTTGTGAATATGTAGTATTTTCTTGTTTTCACTCAGTATTTTCTTGTCTGTATGTAGTATTTTCTTGTTTTCACTCGGTATTTTTTGTGTTTATGTAGTATTTTCTTGTTTTTACTCAGTATTGTGTTGTTTTTATGTAGTATTTTCTTGTTTTCATTCAGTATTTTCTTGTTTTTAGGCAATAATTTGTTGTTCTAACAGAGCATTTTGTTGTTTTCACTCAGTATTTTATTGTTTTTATTGATATGTTGCTGTTCTAGAAGAGCAGTTTTTTTTATTTATTTTTTTTTCATGTAATATTTTGTTACTCCTACCCACCCATAAAGTACACAAAAAATACATTTTCAGTTAGTATACTTCAACAAAATGTTATTTCATGATACTGACATGAAACCAAAATCGCTTCTTTAAAATTATTTGCACATTTTGTTTCTCTAAAAATACAGGACTGATTTAAATATTTCTGCAGATGTGAATTATATATATATATATTACATATGTTAACAGAGAAGTGTTTTTTGTTGAGAAAGAGGCAAACTAAACATAAATGACAGTTACCTTTATTTATATGTTGGAAACAAACACATTCACAAACAAAAGTACAAAACACTGCATGATTTAAAACCACAACAAAGTAGGTACTTTCAGATTGTGATGGAAAGATATTGATGAAGTTATACATTTTTTTAAAGAAAGAATTCAAATAAATTTTCTCAGTTTAAAGATTTTCTTAGTTTGATAACAGGACTGCTTGTAAAAAAGATCCATTTTCATTCTTTTACTCCGTCTTGTAAAAAGAAAATAAAAATCATCAATAACAAAGAAAAGTTTTCAAAAATAATCCAACCTGCTCAACACTGAGAAAGTTTAGCCAGCCGCAATCAGAGGGAGACGCTTAACACTTTGCTTTAATATCACACACTCAAAATGCATAATAAACAGATAATTGTACATAAACAACAGTAACAGATCAGTTTTATTTGGTCAGAATTGCAAATACAAGCAGCTCTTTATATATTTTTAACTATTTCTGACACAGGAACAACAATGACTTTTGCCGTCTTGTTGGATGTCAAGGAGCACGTGATGTGGATAAGCAGTAAAAATACAACATACATGTAGATTGGTTGTTGGTTTGCATCAATCCTGAAGATTCAGTCTCCCTGTTTCAGCAGAATGGTGGGCTGCAGAACACAAGAAAGATGACTACTGTTATTTATTTATCTTATAAGTGGCTGCCGTGTGTTTAAAGGAAATGGCGTACCAAAGTGTTGAAATGTCGTCTGCAAACAGCTTTACTCAGCCAGTAGATTAGGAACAGGGTTATTAAATTCTCAACAGCGAGCAGACCCATGATCAATCCTCTGATTCCTTCGGTCATCTATAAAGAATGATAAAAAATAAGTGGCTGACGTACATAAACATATGTTTTGTGTTTGAAAGAGCAACATTTTGCTCAGCCAGGAGTAGTGGTGTTGTAGTATACCTGGGTGGTGCTTTGGTTGTGGTTATGGAACCAGATCATGCAGAGAGAAATGGCCACAACTGACCAGAACAGACTGATAATGTTCAGGGTGAATGACAGCTTCGACTGGAAGGTAAAAAAAAGAGATTACATTACATCACGTACACAAATAACAACATAGGCACCAGTCAGAGATTAAAATAACTCTAACTAGACGATGCAGACCACACATCTTAATTTTTAGTCCAAAAAATTCAAATAAATGTATCATAGTTCTCAGAAATCTTACAATAATAACACAGCCTCATATAGAACAATACAATAGTCAATTTACTTGATGGGCTTTTCACACACAAATAAAATCTTTATTTTAAATTCAATTACTCACCACAGGCATGTTTGGATATTTTCCTGCAGCAAAGGACAGCATACCAGAGACCACAAACTGACCACAAAATGTTAAAGCGTATGCGTTACTTTACACAGAAATACACTAATTTTACAACACTGATGAGATTTTTCTTAGTTTAGCTATTTTAAAAATAGTTTCTTTACCACAACACTTGGTAGAGTGTAGAGCTTTGTGACCTCGTCTGAAAAAATCAGACCAAGAGTGAAGAGAAACACACCAGCCACGGCTTGGGCGGCCTTTAACAAAAGAAGAAAAACAACAGAACAGGGAAATGACTGCAAATTCTGTATATCATTTGTTTACATTTAAGAATAAAAGAAACATTTAAGAGTTTGCTTGCCATGTATTTGCATATGAAATAGTTGAACTTACTCCGAGAGGTTTGGGCTTTCCCTTAATAACGAAGACCTTGTAGGAATCTTTGAACACACAGTGGAATTTTTCCGGCATCAGTTGTCCATCTTGAACGTCCCTGAGATTTCCAATGGGAATGGTGATGATCATGGCTTCGTCACATACAAAAGTCTTCCTCATTCTCCTATGAGCAAGTTCAGAGAACATTAAAGCAGCTTATTTCACTGGTGATGAGCTGTTGAGGTTTTCAGTAAAACCAGACATACCTTTTTTTTTTCCCTTTTCTTATCTCAGATCAGACCTGAAATTCTCTGCTTTGCCAAATGAGTTTGACAAGGAAATGACCGGGCACGACTATTATCTTTGTCTCTGTCTCTCTTCCACCCCACCCTCACCCCCCTCCTTCTCTCACACCTGCAAAATGCTTACATGCAAAATGTATTGACCAACATTTAAACCTGTAAAGATCTAATTTTTTTAATCTTTTTTCAGTTTTTTTAAAGAACAGTTAAGTTGCAATAATGTTTGTATTAAATCAGAAACACCCTGATAGATAACAGAAAGGAAGTGAGTGTTGAACATGATATTAACGTAGAGAGTACAGACAGGGTGAGGAAGTTCTAGTGTATGATGACCTCATCTCTCAGTATTTGCAGGGGGGTAGAAATCAGGCCAAAAGAGCGAGAAACTTGTTGGAGACAGATGCAGAGTGTGAAATAACTTCGGCTCAAGCTGAACGTGGTAAGAATCTTCATTTCTTTTGAAATGCACTGAAAATAAAAGAGCTTTGTTAACACATTTGTAAGAGAGAATGTGAATTTACAAGTATTTCAAAGTCTGTATATGTTTGTAGGTTTCTGTGCATGTTAAACACGTCATTTAATAAAACTCTGCTAAATATACACGGATTAAAGCTACTGTATCATCATATGTCGCATCAACAGCATCTGTTATTATGTTGAGTTTAAGCAAAAGTCATGATTACTCAGTTTGTCAGATTAAACAGATTTTGGGATTGTATTTGATTGTAAATGTATAAATCTTTCAGCCCCTACAAATATAAATCTAAATAACAATTTTAACCTTTTTTATTGTATTATCACTTTACAGTGTGTTGCAAAAGTAAGAACAAACTCAACTCAGGTCAAACTTCTATTCAATCATAATATCAATGGTACAAATTATAACAAGAAAACAAAAAGTAATCCCAGAAGTATTAGTACTGAATTATTACCTCACACTATCAGCAACAATTCAAATATCTTAACACAATTTTACAGACTTTAATAATAAAATGTACAAGGATTTCTTAATGGAACTGTGTGTATGTTTTAAGGATACAGGCTGCTGTACTTGTCCCACGTTGAGTATAAATGTGTAAAAATATATATAATTTTTCAATAAATATGCAAAAATACATCATGAGTAACACAACTTTGCCCCCAGATCTGAGAAGCACCATGGCCAGTGCTGATGTGGACATGAACATCCATGTTGAGGAGTCACGGCGTGGTGGCCAGCGAGAACCGCCACTGATGCGTTACTACCAGGCTACTGAGATAGTGCCACCGGCCAAAGGTCCACTACACAACCTTCTGAAGAAACAACCGGCGGTGCTGGGGGTAAGAAATACCTCCATTTAACAGTTCTAAAAATGATCAACACTTTGTGAAGTTACTCGAGGTCAGACAGGTCAGGTTCCTAACTCAGGAAATCACAATGATGGCACTGCTCACCAGGGAGAGATGGAGGCTGAGTGGCTTGATCAAGGAGGATCGAGGGACAATCAGCTTTATTCAACTGCCATTAAAATACACAAGTCCAAAGTACTTTATATATGGAATGGTATCACAGAACCTTTTATTCTGTTTGTGAGTACATGCCTCATATTTGTAATAACTGGTGGACTGTTGTAGAAAGTTTGGGGCTTTCTTGAATGAGTTCATACGTTACCACTTTATATGTACATTATTTTATTTTGGAAAGACCATCATTCAGTCAGTACTTGTACAAATCTTTTATCTTGGATCCTGGAAATGTATTGTCTGAAGATATTTACCAGTCAGTTCCTGTAAGACGTCAGAAAAAGATCAGAGGTGTAGAGATGTCCAAAACTCACACCCAGAGTACAGAACTGGGCAGCAGGAACAGGAAATGCGCAGCTGAGGCTTTTGTGGTGCCCTACCTCTTAAAAGTGTCAAAGAGTTTCACATAATGCCTGTTCAGTACTGTGAAGGTTTGCAGTTTGTCTCTAACCCCAACCTTGTGATGTTGGTACAAATAATTTAGGCAACAAAGTCCACAGTGTGTCTCTTATTTAATTTGTGTAACTGCCGTGGTTTAATAGCTCCTGCATTACACTTTCTTTTGGTTATGTTTGTATTAATGTGTTTATTTTGTAAAACTATACAGAAAGGGCAAAGGACAATGACACATAAAGAAAACACCATCTCCAGATATTTAAGTTAAATTAGGAAAGGCTCCTCTGTTACAATGCTGACAGATGAGTTCTTCACAGTTTTCAATTAATTTTAATGACACATTTAGGTTTTCGTGAGAAATGTCTGCCACTTCTGCATTTCTTTTGAATATAGTTCATCCTCACCTCAAAGTGTTAAAAAAATATAAACACTTCCCCAATCAAACATTTCCTGTCACTGCTGCTCAGATCTGCACAAAGTGATTGTATTCTCTTTATTTACATGGTAATAAGATTAGAAAATTTACTGCACATATTCACAGAATATAGTTTATAAGGGAAGATTAAACACATATGACACCAATGACATATTCACGTCAGGAGTGTTGCTCTTATTGAAGTGTGTATTGTTTCTGTGTTAGGCTCTGCAGATGGTGAGCGGCCTCCTCAGCTTTGGAGTGGGAATACTCTTTGCTGCAACCCAGGTGATGGAAGGGTCCCTTTTCACTCTGTTCAGAGTGTCCGTGCTGACCGGCGTGCTCGTAAGTTTCTACTCAGATGAGAACGAAACTATGGAAATAATCCAGTGAGCAAAGCACATAAAACGTCCTAAGCTTCATTCTCTTTCTCTACAGTTCATATGTGCGGGACTTGTTTCCAACCTGTTGCATAAATATCCAGAATTAGTAACAGTAAGTAAAACTCAATAGAGGCCTAATAGATAACACACTTACAGATTGTGAAGGATAGTGAAGATTACAGTGGGTTTTTTTTGTGTTTTTGCAGGTGTCCCTCGTGGTTAACTCGGGCTCCATTCTTGTATCTGTTGCTGCAGTTTGTCTGATAAGCGTTGACCTGACTCGCTGGAATTCACAGAACGATCAGCAGTCGAGGGTAAGATTAGATCAGATTAAGAAGAGGGCACAAATGCTGAACAATTTTAAAAAAAGGTTTGTTTGGGAATAAATAATTGTAATTATTTTCTAATAGAAACATAATGTACATTTAATCATTGTTGTGTTTGTTTCAGATGGAGGTGCTTGTACTTTGTGTGTTGGGGTTTGAGATCTTCCTCTCTATAATCCTCTGCATCTGGTTCTCCAAGGAGACACGTACCAAATCACCATGATCAAGCTGCTGTAGTTTTCTGAGAAGAAATGTGAGGATTTGATACTGTAAGTTAACTGTTTGTATATATTTATATAGAAGATCAAGCAACTGTATACTGCAGCCGAAAGGAAGTTATATGACGAAAACCTTTTGTGTTTTTCGTGCATCGAGTGTGGCTTTTTGCTCTGTCTCAATAGCCTGTATTAGAGTTAAACCCCCTGCTGTGCAGCCTGGGTTGTGGTCGGCGTGAGATGTTTGACTCGGACTGATAAAAGAAGACTTGTGGTGAGCAAATGTCAGCTTCTCGCATGTGAAGGAAAAACCACTGTTCACTCTCCTGCCCCTCTGCATCTCTTTGTGTAACGGTAGCTGTGGCTCTCATTGCACAGCTCTGTCTGTTTGTTTGCAGGGGTCTCTGCATGTGTGGTTTTACTCTCATACTATATCAGTGGAAATATCTGCCACTACTTTTCAGCTCCCCTCACACTTTCAGATGGTTTCACAAACAGAAAACTTAACTTCACCGTAAAGTATGTTACAGCCCCTTTTGTTTGCAACCAACTCAGTCATCGGTTCAGTGGAGATATGAAGTTTCACATTAAACTTTGGCAAAGAAATAAATACAGCGACATGTTTAAAAGATTTTAATCATCTGTACAAATTTGTCATAAGGACCGGTGACAAGAGAAATACAAAAGTACGACATTGTCTGGATTGATCTGCTATTCTTTGCTTTGTAAAATACATCTACAATATAAACACATACCTAGTTCATTAAAAGAAATGTACAGACCTCTGACGTACCATCACGACAGTGTATATTATGTGTCAGTTTTTAATTTACAGTATCACAATGATAATGAAATGTCATGTAATAGCTGGTTGAGCCATTAAAGTCTCCGTGCTCCGATTCTTGACTCTTCTTATTCTCCGTCTCCTTGTTGTGAAATACAAACTGCTGCTTGAGGACTTCACAGCTGCAAAGGAAAACAAACAAGACAAGAACACATTTTTAAAAAGTGATTTTTTTTCTCAGATCTTAGCACTCTACATAGTTTTACTTGAACAAGCATGCAATAGTAAGAATGTCAAGGGAGGGCCCAAGTTCAACACCTTTCAAAGAAGCGACACAACATTGCAGAACAGATACTTTTACTATTATAGATTCTGTCAAATCTCTAAAGTTCATGGTAAAGGTTACCCTAAAATTGTTACTGTAGCTAAAAACTGAACACTGTATCTTTAGAAGGAAGTGCGAAGGTGATGGTCAAATCAGGTCAGCATACAAAGTTCTTCAAACTTATTTAAGTCCATAATATTTTTATAATGCTATACTCAGTGTTTAAAGCTAAGTTTCTCAGAAACAGCATTTAGCTGGATTGAAAAGAATTTTTGGCTTTATTTGCCAAAAAATCTATCTAAATGTATTTTAATTATTCTATTATTTGAGCTGAAAACATTTTGATGATGCAGATGTGCTTTTTTTACTGTTGTGTTTCTCTTGAGAGAAAAGTATAGATTTAATCTAATAATTAAAAAATTAAAATCTGACTGATTTAGTGCCACTTAGACCCTATAAGGAAAATATAATTACAAAACTCAAGTTCTTAAACATACCACATGCCCTAAATATGCTTGAATGTCACTACAGATGCAACAGTTCAGTTTATTACTACTGGTTGTTGACTTTAATATCTGTGATTGTGATATTTTGTTTTGGCAGAGCCTTCTTATCTGCCCGAAGTATAATGTATGAAATAAAAAGTAACAATAACTTAATAAGTCCAAACGCAAATAGAAAAAGGTCTTTTAACCATAAACACATTCCGAAAACCCCCAAAAACAAAGGCTGTAACAGAGCATGCATGTGTACAAATAAACAAACATTTGGGAGCACACAACATTATATGTCATACATTTCATCCTTATGTCAAACAGATGCACAGAGGAAAAATGAGAGGACGAGGAAACCACAGGGGAAACATGAAAAAGAGCCAGAAGTTTACGAGACAAACCACCCATCAGGAGGAGAACCCGTGAAACACATCAGGACACACCGCCATGCAGCACACCACGCAGGCACCAAAAGCGTTTTCACACAGATTAGTATTCAAGCCACGGGTGCTTCCTCACAATTGTTAATGAGGTTGTGAAGGGAACAACACAGACGTCCACTCCTGTGACAGGGGTTACTTACTGAGCTAAAACCCCTCAGCTCTGTGTCAGACCACAGTAGAGAGGCCTACTGCTATATGAGAGGTCTTGGTCTGGTAAAAACAAAACAGCAAAAAGGTGGTGAGTGAAACTAAAGCTGCAAATCCTCTGTGCCTCTTTCCTTCAAGTCCCCCAGACTGAAGTCTACTTTATAAAAATAACTGGTCATTTAAGTAATTAGTTACTCTATCCAGTTTAAGACCTGTTAGCTAATATAATAGGTGTCAGTATTTAATAAAAAAAGAGAAAGAAAGAAACAAACAATGTCCCCTAAAGACTTTTGCAGATGACAGTCTTCTTTATGTGAAGTTCAGATTATCTCAAATTCCAGATAAATAAAAAAATAAAATTGTAACTGCTCTGACTGGCTTTAATTAGGAGGTGAGAATATTTTATCTTAAACTTTATTCACACCACAACATAGCCTCTGCTGTATATCCACAGTAAACGCTTCTTTACCTTTGTCCCCAGAGACAGGATTTATAAAATTAATTACATAAACTAATAGGAAGCAATTTACTGTAATTTAATTTGAACCTCTTCAAGGAAAACTAAACATGAAAATAATACTGGTGCAATGAAAAGGTGAAGATACAAGCATAACTACTGTTGTCTTTTTCAGTACAAAATGTGACAATGATATAATGAGATGACTAAAAAGAAATTAAAAGGGTAAAGACAAAGTTTAGCAGTTCATGTGATTAACCATTGTTGAATCTTTAAATTGACATGACTGGAAGAGCACAAGTGAAAAAAACATGTGTGAAAATATCTCTCTTCATGTTCTCAAGCCTCTGTATCACAGCAGGACCACAGAGGCCACACAATATATAAAAAGTGTCACAAATAAATATTCTAAAACCAGACTCATAAAACCACACGATGTCACGATGACGAGGAAAATAATCCAACACTCACTGCTGTGATGAACTTGGTGCCCTGTGGTGGGAGCTCCTCATCTTTCTGGAATATTGATGGAGAGGTGATGGAGGAGGGAGGTGTGGAGGAGCAGAGGAACGAGGAGGGCTCGTTGTTGTTGTTGTTGTAGGAGTCCATGACGATACTGGAGTGTCCGGGTATGGTGAGGCTGCTCAGCCCGGTTACACTGTCGTTGGAGGTGCACTGGGAGGATGTCTCTGAGCTCTCAGTGACTGTCACACAGACAAAGAAGGAATACATTCATGACAAATGGAGTTTGAAATGTTCAGGCACTGTGCAGGAATTTACAGCATAACTTTTTGTCAGTTCATTTGTATTTTTTTTAAAGCTCCACTATGTGCAGGATTTGAAATGTTCAGGCTTTGGCAACTCCTAGTGGTAGCAGCAAAAAAGACACAAAACATTACACATAAAAGCTTTAGGGCAAACTAGAGTTGTTTTATTTGTTTTATTACTTAATTAGTATGATCATTATGTCATTATTTTTAATGGACTTGATTAGTTTATTTCAAAGTTTTTGTCTGATAAAAGAAGTTTATATCACATGTGGTTCACTTACAACACTGACATTTCTATAGAAAAAATAAAAATGAGCAACCAGTTATTAATTAATAAGATAAATTCGTCGGCTTTCAAATAAACAGAAAAGCATCCACTCACTCATGGAGGGCTGGCTCCCGGTGTCCTGCTCCAGCTCATCTTCCTCTATACAGTCGTACGGCCACTGGGCAAAGGAGGGCACGCTGCCGAGTGGGTATGAATGTGTGTGTGGGTGAGAGGGCGAGGAGTACAGGTGGAGGTTGAGCGAGCCCAGCAGGGAGGAGGACGACTGGCTGCTGGAGGAGGAGGTGCTGCTGTTGGAGATGGTGGAGTGAGGCCTCTTGAAGGAGGCGCAGTGTTCAAATGAAGGCACCGCGATGGATGCCCTGGTCCTCGCCTCTGATCACAGAGAGAGATAAACAAAGTGAGCTGTTACCTCGCAGGAGGGGTGAAAAGTAATGTATGAAATGAATGTACAAAACTCTTGTGGTTGGTAATGATGATAATTACGGCAAAACAATTCAGTGCTTGGATTACATCTGGAGTGTTTACTTAACAAGACTCCCAATTTGCATTTAAACATCTTTATACAGGAGCTGAGTGTTTGGGATTGCGATTTTATCTATGTATATTATTAGAGGGAAAGAAACTGTGGAGACAAGAAGGAAGAGAAAGAGGTAAAGAAGAAATATGTGCTCAAGATCGGCTCACCTGATCCCTTCATGATATAATCAATGGCTCTATCACTGATGGCTGCATCACTTGGCTTGATGTCCATGAAAGGCTTGCTTCCTATCCCCATGGAGACCATCTCCTGCATACGTAACTCTACAACCCCAGAAATGTACATTCTTAATAACAACGTCTGTATTTAGTATCTTGTCCAAAGCAGGATCTGTATGTTATTATATTTAGATTGAACGATACAATAAACAGCATCTGTAAAACTATATAGTCTGACCAACAAAAACACACACCTCTGTTTCTGAGCGCCTGCCTCCACAGGATCTTGCCAATTATAGCCGTCCACACCGCCTTGACCTCTGCAGAGCTGGCTTGAAGTATAAACGTGTCTTGTGACTTCCTCCGACGGAACCAAATTTCAAACCGTAGGCCGCTGTCGCCAACATTTTCAGTCATACCTATCTCTGCTGTCTGTACACAGAGCAGAAAATACAACAGTGAAACTCCAATATACAAAAGCGTAGAAACCACCAAAGAAAGAAATCCTCCTCAAACAATAAACTCTTACTTTGAAGGACTGTTTATAGATGTAAATGTCATATCCTCCTTCTATCTTCTTGGTCTTGCTGAAGAGGATGAGGTCTTCAAACAAGAAGACGTGGCGAAGGTACTTCCTGCGTCCACACCATACGATGAACTCATCCTGGCAGCGGAGTTGACCCTGTTCTTTCAGGTTCACCTGCAGAGGAAACATGGCCGCTCACATGCGTCAGAGAGAACAATACAATTCCTGGTGGGATTCTGACCTCACTTCTGACTGTATACACAACGAGATGACCTCCATTTCAAAAATAGTTTTATTGACCTCTGTGCTTCCAGATCTTCTTAGAATAATGTTTAGTGGTACTTGTGCTTTGGGTGACTTACATCACAGCCCCGAATGGCGTCCATAGCCAGCAGGTCGTTGCCATGGCGAAGCTGGAACTTGACCATGTCCTCTGCAGTGCGGAGGTCACTCAGCTCCTGCTCCTGGGACTGGCTGCACTCCTTTATCAAGTCTTTGAGCAGAAGGGCATATTTACTCATCCTCTGAATGGGCTTCAGCAGATAGGACGCCAAGTCCATTTTGTCCCCGAGCTCCATCTGTTTATTCTGGAGAGACAAACAGTGAGGAGGATTATTGTGGTATTATTACTTCAATGAAACTATTTACAGTTGAAACCACTGGAAAATTGATTTTGAATAAGTCTGTGTGTTGAGTGGTCAGTGTACAATTTTAGGTTAATATGACTAAAATAAATAATAAATAACAAAATATCAGCTGATATTTATTTTTTAATAATGCATGTGACAAAGTCAGGAATTTACATTTTAAAAATTCACTTTTCAGCACTCACTATTAGATGTAGTATCTAATGACATGGTTATTTAAAATCATCTCACATTTAAAATCTCTGTAAAAATCCTAAATCAAAAAAAGAGATCTCACAAAACATCTTCATGACAACAGGTCACATGCATCCACTGAGAAAGTAACTTTTTGTATTTAACATCTTACTATTTCTAATTATACAATAATACCAGTGATTAGCAATCTGTTTTTCTCAATTCACAAACTCATCCAAATTATCCATCCGTCTTTGTTATAGTGTAATGTTTGTTGATTTTTGTTTTGTACCTTTGCATTTGATATCAAGAGTTTGGGGGGAGGTTGCATTTCTCCTAAGTGTTGTTATGAGGCCAGTATCTTGACCCTGGGACCGGGCACTGTGTGAGGAATGTAAACAGAACCAGAGTTTCCAGGCGTACCTTAAAGAATTCGTTCCCATGGCTGCTGAGCAGAGTGTCGGACTGCGGCTTATTCTTGCTGTACAGAGCATACATTCCAAACTGATCCTCCTGCACACACACATTAACAAGTTACAACACTGACTACAGCAAAAAGTATGCTGACATTTCAGTATGCTTCAACAAACACAATGAAGGATTCTGGTCCCAACAGCAATGTAAATGCATCGTTTCAGCCTTTACTTCTATTTGTTTTGATGCTGACAGGTGACTAAAGTTTACACATGACAACAAAACTGTGGGATAGTTGAATATATAACTGGAAGCATCACGCTCATGTGTAAAACTGAGTAACTACATTATTGTAATCAGTGTTGATTGGGGCCTCGAAATACGACTGCTGTTGGACTCACGTGTCGGAGAAAACAGCTACTGATGGACAGTGGGGAGTGGGCGCACGCCTCCAGCTCCTTTAAGAAGTACTGGCTGTGGAAGTCCCACAGTTTCTCAACATTTCCGAAAATGATGCTGCGCTTCCCCCGCAGGTCCTGAGGCAAGTCGAGCCGCTCCATCTCAGGGAAATAGTGTTCAATGATGTAGCTGAGAGAGCGGACGTACTCCCTCTCTGTGGAGATCATTTCATCCATGATGTGCTGCACTTTACTGGTGAACAGAGAGACATAACAGGGTGTAAAACTAAAGCTAATTACAGTACAGTAAAAATGCTACCACCTGATAATTCAAGCATCTTAAAGATCTTTATTTCATTGCAAATTAAATATTTTGGGGGTGCTGCTGGTTGTACAGAATGCACAATTTTGACTAAAAAGGTTTACTAAATACATCCTAAAAATCAAGAGAAGTATCAGTGATGAAGATTATTGTTAGTATCTGCCCTTGTTAGTAATATATTAAGGGTAAGTAGATCATCTGACTGTAACTTTTAACATATTATTTAAAACTCTTGAATTTTTTTTTTTTACTAAATACACATAAAGTACCATCCCAGTGTATGTTTGACATCAGTGATTTACTTCCTCACCCGCTCTGTTTCTTGCCATCTCCGTCACTGCAGCGGTTATGGATCCTGGAGGGCGTAGACATGCTGCGGCTGCGGCCCAGAGCAGGACTCATCACGTCAGGTCTCTGCAGCTTCTTTTCTGCAGACACATTATTGGCCACCTCCAAACCCTTAATGTAGACGCCTGTATAGCCATGGATGTGACTGACATCTGTGTGACCACTGTCTCTTGGTGTGAGCTCATAGCTCATTGTTTTCTTCATAATCTTCTTCATTGGCTGCTTGCGGAGCCGGGAGGCCCCAGAGTAGATGGGCTCAGAGTGGCATGAGATGGACGAGTCAATGGTGCAATCGCTGTCTGTATCATCAAACATGGATGGACTCTGCCTCAGCTTGCTCTCACAGTCGGTGGGGAAAGTGAAATGTGACGTAGAGGAGATAGAACTGGTGGGGCTTTTGGAGAAAGGCCCAGCAGCGTGATCCTTGTTGTCTTCAAAAGTCAGCGGTGTGATTGTCACAGGTAAACGCACACAGCCGTTAGCTCCGTGTGGTTCTGGAGACACAATCTGGCTTTCGGCAGACTTTAAAGACTCTGCCGTTTCAACAGCTGTGGGGTTTGAGGCTGGCGCTGTGACTCTAGCCAAAGTCTCCTCCAGCTGCTGTTTGGTCTGCTGACATTTGTGCCACACAGAGCTCCACTGCTGCAGCTGTGTAGGACTCTCCAGCGAGAGCACCATGGCATTGAGCGTGCTGTAGTTGTCCATGGAGAACTTGGACGCCTCGGTGCAGTAATCCTGCAGGACCTGCACCACAGATGGTGAAAACCCAACAGCTGTGTTGTCCAGCTGATGGAAATAATCCTGACAGTGCTCCATCCACTGGTTTGCCTAAAGATGTAAAGAAGAGCTTTAACTACTTTATAACATACTGAAATAAACAATGGTTTACATCTATGGTTATGTACAAATAGCTCCAAATTTAGGATGCTACTACATATTTTTAGGTTTTGTTTAAGATTTGTCTTCTTTAAGTCAAATTTGTAATGCAGTCTGGATTCAAGCAATGTATTAGCTTTTTGCAGAACATAATTTTGACACTTACTGAATCGTAGAACTCATAAAGGTTGGTGAGGATTTCAAGCTTATTCCTCCTCTGCTCCACTCTGCTCAACATGGAGCCCAGATGTTGTTTAAAGTCGAGCAGAACCGAACCTGGGAGGGACTCTTGAGACTCTTTCACTAGCTGCAGGCCATGCCTCTGCTGATGCTGCGGGATAACAGTTCATTTAGACACATTTAGCGCTGACAGTCTTCTAAGAGTTAAACATAATAATTGGTCAATGTTTTTCAAAGCTGATGTAAAAGTGCACTATTTACCACTGACTCCTCCAGAAACTGGCCCAAGCTTTCTTTCATCTCCGTTATTTTGTCTAGAGACAGAGTTAGGGACTCCAAACTCGTGAGTTGCTTCTCCCCTGCTACACTGAACCAGAGTTTGATCTGGAAAGATAAAAGCGTACTCCAGTTTGTCAGGATGACAGGTGAAAAAGCAACTAAAGGTCTGCAGAATGATTGACAATCTCAAGCTGGAAATTAAACAAGGTTACCTGCTGAGTTTGCTCCTCAAACTTGAGCACCTCCAGCAGGCTCTCTAACTGTTTCTGTGACTTGTTGGACAAAATCACAAGCTTATGAACCTCTTCATCTACTTGGTTGTACAGTGCATTCAACATGTCGACAGCATCCCTAACAAATGGAAAAAGAAATGTATTAAAACAGGTTATGAAGAGGTCGTTTTCTTTTATCTATAGATTATGAGCATTAACCAGTCCTCCAGCCTGTCCTGTAGCTGTACCTGTAGTTTTCATTCTCACAGGCCTCTTCCTTCCTGATGCGGGCAAGTACAGTTCCTCCCTCTAGACGCAGTCTGTTTAGTCGGGTGTCATCGAGTACACACTTCATGAGGTGCCTCTGCTGCTCTATGACCTCAGAGACCTCCTGAGGTAAACACAGAGAGTGGAAAATAAAAAGAACAAAATAAAAGAATAGTTAGATTAAGGTGAAATATCTGCTTTATGTGAAAACTCAAAGCTAAAACCCTGTGGTGGGTATTGTTTTTGTAATGGAAGCTAACCACAAAACAAACATCCTGAAAACTCTGCTCCAGTAAAAAGGAAAATGGCCAGCAGAAAACTATTGTTTGTAAGTGGAGACACATAAATCAGAAGGGCCAGATGGCGGGCAAGGTCTGAGATCTAACCTCAGAGGTCTTCAGGTTGTTACTGGTGCTCAGTGTGTTGATGGACTCCTGAAGGGAGGTGATGGCTGCGCTGCAACTGCTGGCAAATGGTTCAATTTTCTGGAAAAGAAAAAAGGACGAAAGAGTCAAAGAAATGGACAGCAAACAGTAAAATAAAAACTAAAAAAAACTCCCCATGTGAAACTGATCATGTCTCAGCTGGCTCAAAGATTTACTGCAACTATACGTAACTTTGGCAAAGCAGCAATTAGAATAATCATTCTTGTGAACAATAGCAATTATTTCACAATGTAAATAATAAAAACAATTTTTCTGAAGGCACGTCCACCCTCACCGTGTTTACAATGTTGGCTAAAGTCCAGCCGCCTCTGTCACACCCACCTGTCTGAAGTGGATCCAGTGGTTGTGGTCATAGTGGAAGGTGCCCTCCAGGTCTCGTGTGAGCTGGGTTTGGTCGATGTGCTTCAGCAGGGCCTTCAGAGATGACAGCGTCTCAGTCTGTGCCAGACAAAAAGAAAAACATAAACAAACATCGAGGTCTCAGTCAAAATGGGTCTTGTGTCCTGCTTCAGAGCTGCAGTAGCTTTAACCACCCACAGCCCAACTCATCCTCAGTCTCTGTCATTTTAACATGTAGTGATGAAGTCAGAAAGGAATCAAATCTGCTCAGGTCCAGCAGCATATTAGTGGAAACACCTTTAAGCTGCATGATAATAAGAGTCTTTATTTACCTGGACGTTGATGTCTCTCTCAGGCTTGGCTGCTGCCTCTTTGTCCACCAGGAACAGAACTGAATAAAGTGCATTTGGTACTGAAGCCTAAGGAGAAGAAGAAATTAAAATTATTTAATACTCACTTAAAATAAAGACAGTAAATCATAATACATGGAGATGCATGCACTGAGAAACATGCATTTAAAGTGACTTCAGATGTTTACAGAATTATCATCCTTACATCAGCAAGAAACTCATTATCATAATACGATGATACATCTCTCTCACGAGCCGGCTGCAGCCAACCCGCTCCCAACGTGCGGTTAAAAACAGACAAGTAAGGACAGGTTTCTCCACAACAGCCCTGAGGCCAGCCTTTTTCAGAAAAATGTCTTGGAAGTGCAGTCACTACTAATTTAAGGTGTGCCTCTTTAAAAAAAAAAAAAAAAAACACACACCCACCGTGTCAGAGAGCGAGAGGCAGAACAATGGGAAATGTGCAAAGAATGACATAGTATCATCACTCTGACAGAGAGACACAGCATTACAGCACAACAGAGACCTCAGCGAGGCCTGAAAACTCTTTGGGCGTGTTGGAGGGTAATTACATATTTTCCACTGTGGGCTCACCTGAAATTCAGACAGAGATGACAACAGAGCTGGAGCAGGCTGCTGCCTTCTGCTGTCTATTACAACAGCTAGACCTTGATCACGCCTTTCTTTCCTAAAACCAGAGTATTACAGTTAGTCTGCTGTCTTTGTTAAACACCTGATTGCATGCAATACAACAGTTTGACAATACCTTATTTTGGCAGCTATATCATTATTTAAAGTTAGGTTTGTAGACATTTTTAGTCCAATCTAATCCAGGGATTTTGTACTTTTTGTGTAGCCATGAAGAATGTGGGTATTACACTGTTTTTCAAAATCATACAATGATATACAATTAGTAATTTAATCATGAACAAATATTCCTACTGGAGAGAATTTGTGATACTTTTTTGAGGTTGTTGACAATGCTTTATATTTAATATGAACAGCTGCAGTTAAAAACACAGGAAAATATTACATGTGTTACTAAATTTGGATGTATTCACTTCAGGGGTAAATGAGAGGTGTGCTTTATCAAAACAATACTGACCTCTGTGTGTGCGACTTACCGCAGAGTTGAGTAGTAGTAGCCCAGTAAACAGGTGAGGTCGTTGACTGTGCAGGTCTCACCTGCCCACACCTGAGCTCTCGTGCACACCTGCAGCACTGCCCTCCCACTGCGGTCTCTGCTTCCTGGAAGAGGGAAGGCCAGAGGGTTAACACCGTACCATCACACATCTACTATCTCTGTACAACAGGAAGGTTGTAAGTGCCTATTTTCACTTAGAATTAAAAACATTCAAAGGATGACAAAATACATTGAAGTAAGTATCCGGTAAGAAAAGGACTAATACCCTCAATTACATTTAATTTGAGGATTGTGGTACTGTATCCTCTGTTGGGCCAGAAATGTAAAGATCTTTGATATTTTGTTGCTTTTTTTTTTTAACAAAGAGATTACAAATGAATAACCAATGTAAATGTGTTTTTTCATTACTGAATTACATTCATCTTTAAAGACTGAGACTGAGAGGACACAGCAACGTCTAACACAATTACATTTCTGTTGTTGGTGTGAGCTACTCCACCTGTTAGACAAGCTGATGGGTGGAAATAAACATGCTCAAACTACCTGTCCCTTACCTGGCAAGATGACCGCACCCGATGTGAGCAACTCCTGATTGACCTCTGACACCAGTTTGGGGAAGTCTGCATTACAGTGACTTGAAGAGCTTTGTGCTGAGGCCAGTCTGAAGGCCGTCCCATTTGCAGCTTTGGGACTGTGTGACTCTTCTCCACTTGTCCTGTGTCGCCTGCCGTCACCGCTGATGCCGTCATCACACTGTCCTGTAGAGACAAATATAAATGGTGAGCGACGAGTGTTCAAAAATACAGCACAAACAATAGAAATTAGAAGTTTTCCTTTACCGCTGTACTTTCTTACTGGATAGTTCAAGTAAAGAGGTGTTTATTAGTGGTGAGATAGGTGTGCTCCATTAGTGAGTTCACCCTGAGTCATCATGGAGTCCAGGTGTTTAGTCAGCCTGAGTCATGGATAACTCTGGTGTTATTAAACTCTCGTATCTACACCTCCTCCTATTCAGCCCTGCACACCTCCAGGCTCTGTTTACTGGAATGATACGTCTGACAAGTGGTACCACAATTTACAGACCTGATGCTGTTCCTGAGGCATGCGAATATTCATACACATCACAACGTCTACATAGACCCTACTGGACACTTAACTGCATGTTGGCTGAGGAAGAGGAAGATAAAATGGACGGCACAGTGTGAACAGTACAATTATTAGTCAATCAGTGGAGGATTTGTTCAACACAAAATTAATCAGCCACAAATATGATGATTAATTCTTTATTTTATTTGCATTTTGAGTTGAAATCATAGAAAGTCCTCTGATTTTAGTGTGTCTGAGATGAAGTTTTGCCACTTTGGTCTGTCTAATTAAATAACACATTGGAAATTTGGAGATTTTAGACTGTTGCTTTGACAAACCATGAGCATCTAAGTAACTCACATTATTTTTCTACTTTTTTTGTATTATAATTATTTATTTAATGAATTGGAAATAACTGATAGTATCTGACCTGTTATTTGATAAGCTGAGTATAGATGTTACATCTAAACACCAGTAAATAAATATATGTAAGATTAAAAGTGTCCCTTATCCAGACAACCACTAACTTGTGCGTTTTTGTTGGTTTTTCTTTGTTTTGCCAAGACAACAGCAAAGCAGAAAATATGCCTCTAACTTACTGACTGGTAAGCCTTTTGGTTTTAAATACATATGATTATATTCAAATATGTCACCGCTTGATGTCACACTCTAAGAGTTGAGGCTGAGACAAACGTTGACTCTAACATTTTATGAGATCATTAAAAAACCTCCAAAAATAGAGTAAAGTTCTTCTATTTTTGCCAAGACAAGTCACCAAACTATTAACAGGCCAAAAGCTTAACTGAAAATCATTGTTCAACCAACTCCTGTGAGCAGATGTGTGATTGTTTGTCTGTGTTTGAGGGACGCCTCTTATGTGTTGTCTTTTTAAACAGTTTGAGGCCTCTTGTATTGTCCTGCTCTGTTCTGTGACATTAAACCCTCCCAGCTCAGCCTCTATTGTCTTCACACAGTTAGTGCATTTCCTGTGCGACTGTGTGACCAGGGTTGTGTTTGCTGCATGTTTCCTAAAATGCTTTGTTTTGAGAGGAAGTGACAAAAGTAGAGTAAAGCCTCCTGAGTGGTATGTGTCAAAGTCTGTTTTTTGTGTCCTCTGCCGGGCACATTTGAACGCCATCAAAGAGGCCCAATCAGCAGTGGTTGATGGGGCTGTGACTTACTGATCATACACACAACGGGGAGTGTGTTTTGATATTACCGCCTTGGCTGGTTCACATCGTGAGTAATTTACATCCTGAAAACTTTTTACAGAGTCAGTGCAAGTTAGGTCTCGTGTTTCTGAAAATAATGGACTCTCCAAAGACACGGACACAGTTTGAAAGACTTTTTTGTCATGGATCCCCAGTGGCTGATTGGCTCACAAAGAAAACTTTTGTAGATGAGGCAACCCATCTGGGATCAGTGCAGCCCCCAGCCCCAGTAACACTGCAGGGTCATCTCATTGTGGGCTCCAGGGGTCCCCGTGGTTGGTGTACAGGGTTTACAGGATCCTTTGTTGCCTTTGAAATGTCGTTGTGGGAAACCTGCTTTGCAAAAGCTGAAATACAATCCCCTCTGAGGTAATCTCACAAACGCAACAGTGATGTGACTCAACTGCTGTATTTTTGCTGAGTGGTACATATTTTCCACATTTACATTCAATTGAAAAGAAAAAAATGTGGTCACACAACCATTGTCTGACATCATTCAAGGTTATGATTCAGACATTTAACTGAACTTAGTCAGTTTCACCTCACATTTCAATTCACGGAAGAAGCTGCTCTTTCTAAAAACAGAATGATTCCCTGGGTGGTACTTTCACATCATCGCCTTCCTGAGCTGCTCAGTGCGAATAAACATGAAGCAAAACAGACAGCGGCAGAAAGAAACACAGTGCTGTGTCTAAACTTCTGTTTCCGGGGAAGGGCCATACCTGTCCCCCGAACGTGCCAAAGAACACACAGCGTGGGCTTTGAAAGGCAATCTGTCACCAATGAAAGCGTTAATGCTTCAGTGCCGCGAGCTGTCCTCACTCCGACTCCAAGTGCAGCCATCTGATGAACTGTTGTAACCAGTCCTGCTGCAGGGCATGACTGCACACCCCGGTGAATAACCACCATGGAGCTAATAAGAAGTTTTCACAACCCCAGGTTACGTTTCTTGATAAGTGATAAATGATGATCTCTGGACTGGCATGATGATGGTTGCAGAAGAGCAGAAGTTTGAGATTCTGAACAATGGCATAATACTACTTTTAAATTGTTTTGTTCACAAATAAATGATTGTTTTGTTTTGTTTTTTTTTAAGTTCATACATTTTCCTGCAACCACAGGGCACTTTAGCAAAAAGTGCATTTACTGGGGACCTTCACAGTCTTTGATAAATACACATTTTGATGAGTATCTACAGCACAGTTTATGTGAGATTAACCATAATAATCTACAGTCCCACTGTGACTCATTGGTGTTCTTTAAGGATTAATTCATTGTTGGATGTGGAGCTTTAATGATATTAACAACAACATAAATTGCATAATAATATAAAAGATTTGTGTCTGTCATTAACAAAGTAACAAAGTATTATTATAATGCACTCTTGTAGTATTATTACAAAAGATGATTATTAGTGTAATCTTTTGTGCCCTGTGATTTGAACACCAGTATTAAATGACATACCTGACTCCTCCTTGCTGCTCCTCCTCTCGGTACCAGGAAACGCTGCTTCCACATCCAGCTTCCCAAAGCGAAGAGCGTAACCATTCATCAGCTTTTTGGGGGAGATGCCCACTGAGCCTCCCGATGAGGACCGTTCCCTGTGACCTTTAACCTGGCCTGACTTGTTAGTCCTCTCCAGAGACTTGGACCGCCTTTCTGCTCGCCTCTCAGCGCTCCGCAGCCCCCTCTGTAAGTACAGCAAAGGTGTGCTGGGCCGAGAGTCGTCACCACTGAGCCAGCCCCGGCTGCCCAGCCTCCGAGATAAGTGTTCTCGGGAAGGTGTTCGGGTGTCGGGGCTGCTGCCTGGCATCACTGTTCTCTCTTTGAGGCCAACGCTGTGCTCTGGACCTTCCTCTAGGATGGATTCAGAGCTGGACCCGAGGGCCATGGGGTTCTGCAGGGCCTCCATGTAAGATTTCCTGAAAAGTCTCTTGCTCTCAAAGGTCACAGAATCTTTCGGGAGGCGGCGTCGAGGGCCTGGGTTACTGAGGTCCGTACTAAAAGAGAGCATCTTGGACCCGGGCCCTCTGTCTCTTCCACTACTGTCCTCATCCCCCTGTCCACAGTCCTCAGTAGGTGTTTCAGTTTTAATGATGGGTGACACAGGGTCAGCTGTGCTATGGTTCTCACTGCTGGAGTCCATGCGGTTTCTGTTCGGGGAGGTGGGCTCAGAGAAGATGGAGTCAGCTCCTTGAGAGTGCAGGGACTCTCTGGAGCTACGGTGGCTGTCCAAGGTTCCCGTGGATCCGCTGGTGCTGCAAGTGCTCAGGGGGCCACGGAAGCCACCTCTGCTGCACTGTGCCTGCATGATGGCGTCTGCCGTGCTACTGACAAATAGCGGGTTGACCACGTTCTTCCACGGCGTCCTATACACAGCCTTACCAGTGGTGAGGAGACAGTTCTGTAGTGGGTGCAGGTTTCGGTCCCGTGTTACATTCTGCAAGAACTCAGCTGTGAAGACGCTGCCATACATGCTCTCTGAAATGGGAATTTCTGCAATGGCCTGCCCACTGGCTGACAAGCATTTTATCACCAGCTTAGCAGTCTTGCGGCCTAACGGGACTATTTGGAAGTAGAAGTCTCCTTGCTTTAGTCGAACTTTATGCAGAGGGGCGAGCTGCAGGACGACTTTCTCGTGGATACACAGGGGCCACCCCTCATGATAGAACAGCAAGCCTCTGAACCTCACCTGGGAGAAAACAGAGAAGTCAGTCAGTACCCACTCCCATCAAGCATCGTTATCAACGTGTACACGGCTCAGCTGCGGTACAACTTGCATCACTTCAACTGACATCTGCAAAGCTGTGTTCAAACACATGTTTAGCTGTAATGGATAGGCACAGTGTTTTTATAGGATGCACTGAATGAATCACTGTCAACAATCATTAGACTAAAGACGGAAACCTGTCTGATCAGGCCTGGTTTCGCAGCAACCGCAACACAAATCTTCTCTGTGACAGCATAAAAAAACAGACCCAAAGACAAGCTCAAGGGTTGACTTTTTTCATATCTTATGAATGTCAAGAGGAAGACTGAGCATGTGATCTTCCTCTGAAGCCTCTCATATTGCCTACAATACAAAGACTCTCATGCACAGCAAGCTGTTCTCAGGGGCTAGGCTTAGGTGAAACTATTGCTCCACGGTTATCGTCACAGAGTAATCACCAGAGAGATGAATACAGAGGAATAAAGTTTCAGTGCTTTGGTCATAGAGCCCTCACCCACAGCAATCAAAGCTTGTCGGAGGGAATATTGAGTTTCACTTTGGACCCAAGAGTCGATGGCAGCCTCTCAAGCAGACCACAGTTTCCCTCTGTCTTGGCTATTCAGAGAGAGATGGCTGCTTTTCAGCTTGTTTACCGAACAATCAACCCACTCAGCAAAAATATTCACACTCAGCACTACTGCTCTCAACACATTGTTCTGTCACAAATATTTCTTTTTTATTATTTCAGTAAATCAGAAAGTGAAACAAGTTTATGAGACTTTCATTTTATTTTTCTCCCTGTTCTGGCTGCACATTTCTTTACCTTTTATATTCCTTCCTCCACAAGAAACCAAAACATCTGGATCAAGCATCTCCAACAGTCTTGCAGTAAACTACTCAGGTTAGTAGCAGGTAAATCTGTCACTGTGTCGTGCCTCAAAAGGACTAAATCACAGAAAACATTCCTGGATTTATAACCTGAGGTACAGTATCTACCAAGCACTCACACAGGTTTCTTTTTGGATGACCTGCAGGATCCTCTTGGCGGGAAGCAGAAAGTCAATGAGGCAGCGGAGACCGTCTCCACGATACTGCCTCTCCACCACGCTGAAGAGCTGCCAGAGGACGGTGGTGGCAGTGGCACTGAAGGGACGGTACAGGGCAGACAAGGTGCTCTGGATACAGTTGTCCAAAGACTCAGCGTCCTGAGGAAAACAGGACACATATTTGATCAGGTAAATTTTGCAACTGTGAATATGCTGTGGTAACATCAACACTCAAGGCTGCATCAGAGGCAATGCTTCCCAGGTTATAGCAAAACACATCATATGCTGATGTAAGTCTAGATGAGTAGTGTCCAACTTTTTTGACCTTTGACAAGTTGAAGCAAAATAATGCACACTTGTGGTTTTTCCCTTTGACAGGCACAAGAAAATAGTAAAAATGACTGAAAAGTTTTATTCATCTTGTGACACCTCAGATGTTTTTATGTCGTATTAGTGTGGATGGGTTATAGTGCAATTACCCAAATGTTGCGTAATTAAGATAACATAACAAGGTATCATCCATGCATCAATACTTTACTGTGCATGACACCACTTAGTTAGACAGTCAGGAAGTTCCAACACGACGGGGAATATCAGCCATCCCATCAAGGGGAAACACCTGGGCAGGATGACGTCACCCTCAGCGGACACAAACAGCCAAAATGGAAAGTCCAGACTGGACTCCAGTTGCGATCAGGACGGTGCAACATGACCCTCTAATAACAACCATGTCATCACGGAGTATTATCTGACCCCTGATGACCGGAGCCACTACCAGCTGTCCCCATCAGAACTGATGGCACATCCAACGCTGTTAGTGACAACTTGTCGTACAACGAGACAGGACATTTGGGATCACAGCCGTCCTGGATGAGGTTGACCTGAGTGGCAGTTATGTTCATGGTTCAGTCTATGACCTTCCTCTATTCAGTCGGAGCCAAGGCCAAACATCACTCTGCTATCTGTCCTTCCTGCATGGAACACAACAGTGGAATAAAGACATCTGTCTCTAATGATAAGCACACAGATACACAGCAATGCCAGGGAAAGTCTCACACTATAACAACTGTATACCACACTGAAGAATGCAGGGTTTATCCATGCAGCTCCTCACAACTGATTTGTTACTTTCACTTGAATGTCTGTGCTACATTTACATGATAATCAAGAGGGCATAAAAAACACTGCCTACAAATCAAGAGATTGTCTGTGTTTTGTTAAATTTTGCCTGTCAGACAGCCCATGTTTCACCCTTTGTAGGATCTGTCCTGTTGATCCAAGCAGCTCAGCACCATCAATTAGAGGAGAGTGAGTACAGTTCAGCGCATTCGTACACATGCCACGACTCTACTACAAGGCGCTCATTGTGCACTCCGCCTCTCTAAGTGGTATGTGCCGTACAGTGTTGGTGCCCTGAAACAAAACACCCACTTCCATTAGCAGTCAGCTTGCTTTTAGTGAGACAAAAAAATGTCTCTGGGCATTAGTCACTGTTGCACCCAGGAGGAGAAGAATAACATTGTGCTTTATTGGAGGAAAGCTAACAATGGGAGGAAAGCCCTCGCTGCATAGCTAGGACACACCAGCAAGTTTCTTTTCAGGTTGCCAAGGCAGAAAAAAACAGTGGTAGTGACAGAAGCAGTGTTTTGAAAAGCAATTAGTCAACATAGCAGAGAGAAATAGAAAGCCGCTCGTCACCTTGCACAGGAGTGGCTGTAAATCCGGACACAGAAACTGCTCTGAGCTTAACAATTGCTGGATAACACAATGTTTACATTCATAGAAGTGACAAAAGCACATTACATCATCACCCCGTCGATAATGTCTTCGAGCATATGTAGCGCTCCATTGGCATGAATCATATGAAGCTTTTCATTGTCACCTGTCTAGTACGAGACATATTTGCATGTCTCAGCAGAACAACTGAGTTTAGCCACCAGAGCTGAGCTTCCCATCCGCTCTGAGCCACAGAGGAATGCAGTGTGTACAGTTGTGTATGTCTAGCTTCAGAGCTTCAGCCAGGACAGGAGCAAATTGGGAAGTCCCACCCTCGCTGATGCCAGGTCTTTGTAAGCAGCTGCCTGTGTGATGAAGGACTGAGGTTGTAATTAATGGCTTTAAGCTCCAGGTGGGACACTTTTGTCTTTGCTGTCGGTAGAAACCAGCTGTTCAAGAGGTAAGCAGGGCAAACGATGGGAGGTTTGTCTCACAGTGAAACATGCAAATGCAGAGAATTCAATTCTGTGTTATACAAAAAATATCAAAGATATCCTGGAGAAATGTTTTATTAGTCAGTAATTCTAAAATTACAACACCTTTCAAAGCATGTGGCAGAGAGCAAACTGGCAAATATACAAGTCAGAGCCAGGGTGAAAGAAAAAGAGAAGAAGTGCATCACAGGGAAAGAAAAAACGAGAGACACACAGAGACAGAGAGAGTGAACACGAGGTGGCCACTGGCTCATTTAGTGGGTCAGGGACACAAAAGACGCTGCCTACCAGGCCTCCAGTGGAGCATGAAGCCACCAGGGGAGTGTAACAGGAGAGCCCTGGAGCCCCCATACAGGCTGCTCACTAACCAACCTGCTAACAGCCCTAAACACAGGGGGATGACAAAGACCACAGGTTGCTCAGACCTGCCCCGCTGCCAGGTGCCAGGATGCCAACAAAAGAGCCCAGTGAGGACCTCCCCATTGAGGCTGCAGTTTGATTCAGCTTTTGATCTGTGCCAATAGAAATCCAATCTCATTGAAGGACTAGAGGAAAGGAGAGGGGCTGGGATATGTAGCCAGACAATGTGCACACTTTACATCCAAAAAAAAAGGAACCTTAGCTCTTATTTGTTATGTTGACCAGGGACAAACAAACCAGTAAAGTTACTTGATATTTAGAGACAAACATCTCTGTTAGATTAAAACGTTGCTCTAACACAAGAGTCTCTTCAGCTACACATTAAACTATCACCACCTCTGTGTGTATAAACACTCCACACTTCATAATATGCTAATGTGGCATTGTATAAAGACACTTGTTGTTGTAAATGCTGTAATGTTATCTCAGCTGATAAAGTTCAGCCCTGAAAGGAGCACAATGATAGAGGTGACAGTGAGTTCAACAATAATGGAAACCTGGAGGTGATAAACAGGCCCACCCACACATCCACAGCAAAACATACTATTTATAATTTCCCTTTACACTCCTATTGATTTATAGTAAACAGGCTATAACAGGTTTACCTTCAACATGTTGTTTTCAACCTGGCTCATTAAAAAAAGATCAAATCTGAGTGACACAGTTATAATAGTTTTTTTTAATTTGAGGAAAGAAAATATTGGAGTGATGTGAAGACATCTCCACAAATTCCCACAGTGATTATCAGAAAGACTTGATTGATGTCATTAGCAGTTCACTAATGACTTGACTTTGTCCTACAGGATGTAAACAACATTGACAGGATACTGTTCCCGAGCTGCGCCGGCAGACCTCACTGACCCTTTATATGGATGTTGTACTGTAAAAAAAAACACACACACTTTCAGGTCTTTCATGATGTCTTTGCATAAAGAAAAAAAAACCTAACAAAGAAGACAAAAAGTGAATGGAGGTCCTTTAACCAATCAGAGCAGTGATGAGCAGTGACAGCAGAGACAAAGGAGACCAACAAAGTCTGGTGATACCTCTGCAGGGTAAATATAGATTGGGTGCATTCCAATATAAGTGGGAAGTGGATAACTGAACAACATATTAGAGAAGATACAACCTTTCATACTCCACTGAAATGATTCAAAATCTGTTCAACAACTGTTTTGTTTTTCTCTTCTTTTCCCTCTCAGATAAAAACCCACACAGCTGAAAATTAACAAGTGTTAAAACACATAAGATTCATGAGGTCTGGTCTCCAAATAGCTCATCTATCAAGACTGCACACCTAATTTGTCTTTGATCACTGGCGCTTCTGCACTTTATTGAGTTGTAATTGAACATAATGAGAGGCAGTATATCAGGAATTACACTCCTATTGCCCTGCCTACAAACAGGCAAGTATCTGAGAGCAGCTGACAAAAGTTTGCTAAAACTGGCAACATTCAGACATTATGTTCCTTTATTATAAGAGAAAGATAAAACCAGGGAATATGAATAATAAACGAAGCCATTAGTTATAAATACTAAGCAATGCCACAATCTTAGATCAGTATTCACACTCTACTCACTCACATAATGCATACATAAAAAGCTACCTGCTATGTTTTGGCTACAGATTATCAGCTGACATCAAAAACATCCATCACCAGAAATGTGTACAGTGACATATACACACACACAGCACTGTAACTGAACATTACCAACAAGTCAGATTTACACTGAGTACAGAGGAAAAATTAAAGTTGAAAGCAGAAAGACGAACAATACAATCAGAACCTTCAAAGTAAAAGTATAATGGAGAGTGAATATCTTACACCCCTACCTTAATACTCAGATAGTTGTCACAACTCCGGGACTTTGCTCTGGGGTGCATTTTTTCCAGTGACAGCATTTAAGCACCAGAAAAAAATCCAAAGTGTCAATAAATAATGTGACATCAACGTCTCCAAGCGGCAGAATTCATAATCCACAGTGTGAGCCCTGTAAGTCATTGCTGTGATATCAACAGGTCTAGCTCCATTTCCCCTCTCCTCCGTCTCTCTTTCTGTGTGCTGTGGTGTCGGCAGCTGGAGCAGACTAAACTCCAGAGCGTGAGAGAGGTAGTGCGCTGGCTTCCCCGTCACTCACCCTCCCTTCCTCCAACATCACCTCCCCCGCCCTGCTGCTCTGCTACTGAAGCCTCTTCCCAGCTGGATAAATGCACACCGCTGCAACTTCAGCCTCATCATTTAGGGAACAAACACACACACACAGACACACACACACACTACCTGACCTGGACACCCCCACACGGCTCCACCCAGCAAGCATCGGACTCCGACCAACTCCTCTCTGCCCCCCTTGACCCTTTGCACCCCTACCTCCACCGGTAGCTCGCCTCTACCCCTCCTGCCACAATGGTCTCTCTTTGTCCTGACAATACAAATGGACTAGGGTTTCAGCTTATTCTGCTGCTTTTCAAAAGGAAAAAGAAAGGAAGACATCAGCATAGGATTGGTGGCTCAGGTCACTCACTACAATGGCATTCCCCTTAAATATTGTCAGGGGAGTGTCCAATCTTTTAACTGGCTCTTACAAACCACTGACACACAGGGGACATCCTCCTGTTATAGAAGATAGATATGACATCTGTGTAACTGACTGTAAAAGAACAGATGACTTTCAGTTAAAGGCATGAAGAAATTCAGCTCTATTGTTAGTTAACACTCCTTAATGATGACATCCAACAGGCATTACAGGAAAACTCTCACCAAGACACAAAAACGCAGGAGAGGTGAACGTGTTTTTTTTACAACAAGACGAGCAGCAAACTTCTTCTTAAACACAGGAAATCCATGTTTGGGGAAACATGCCCCAGGAGAACGCACACTCTGTGTGAAAATGTCAAGATCATATTAAGTCAGCCTGTGTAAACAGAGAAGGTAGTGAGGATGGGTAATTAGGTTGGTTTATATTTAGAGAGAGGCACTAGATTCTTGTCAGACGTCATTAGAGTCAGACATCACAATGACCCGAGAGAGACAAGAAGGCAGACTGTCACCGGCTACAGCAGGTACACAAGTTGATGGTATTCAGAGAAATTTACATATTCATCTTGTGC